>JAKOGI010000346.1:462500-683306 GCA_029747015.1 Carnegiea gigantea | reverse complement strand
TATATATATATATGTATGGCTGTTTGTGTGTGTATATGTATATTTATTTATATGTATGTATACATATATGTGTATATATTTATATATATATATATGTATAAATGTATATTTATATATTTATATATATATTTGTATCTAAATATGAATAATGATGCCTTACAAACACCCCATATGTTTTCATTAATTTTGTTGTTCTACATATTTGTTGCTACTATATTAGATTGCTCCTTAATATTAGACTTTTTTTTCATAATGTTGACTTCTCTGACTGCAAACTGCAAAAGCTAATCCATAAGCCTGAACATTGATTCTTGAACGTTAGGGTTGAACTGTTGAACTCTAAACATAAAGCCCTAAATGTTAAATCTTAAGCCTTACTGTTAAACTGTCAAGTTTATAGTTTGAGGTTAAGTGTTTAAGGTTTGGGCTTTTGAATCTTTTGTTCTTGGTGTTTTATAATAGGAAACTATTAACGGCTTGGGGTTTAACCCTATAACTTAAGGCATTGAGTATAGTGTTCCGGCTTTCAGCATAGTGTGCAAGGTATAGGATTTGAGGTATGTGATGACATCCAATGGGTTACTCTAGAGAGTTTAAGTAATACATAGCAATTATGCTCTTATTGTTCTAATTTATCTTAAGTGGCTAATAGGGAGACCATAATCACACATTCATGTCCTAGTTTAGATATAAACTATTTAGATGGGTCTCATTCACCATTGTTTCTATTAAGAATAAATATGTGGTTGTTGCGTTCTAGTAATATACATACATACATACATACACACACACACACACACACACACACACATATATATATATACACACATATGTGTGTGTGTGTGTGTGTATATATATATATATATACAGATACACACACACACACACACGCACACACACACACACATATATATGTAAGTATGTATATACGTGTGTGTGTGCGTGCGCGTGCGCGTGTGTATATATTTATGTGTGTATGTGTGTCTGTGTGTGTACACACACACACACACACACACACACACACACACACACACACACACACACACATGTAGGTGCACACACACACACATGTGTGTGTGTGTGTGTGTGTGTGTGTGACTACTTCCACACAAGTTTGTGACTTCTTGGCACCTTGTACATTCCAACAAAGAATTTTCATTGTTTTGCAAGGAAAAAAATTTCTTACTAAAAACTTTATATCTTGCATAATTTGATCACACAAATTGTTACATGATGTTAGGCACCATATGGTATGGAGCAAGCCATTAAAACTAATGTTCTCCAACATACCCTGGGCTCAACTCAAGAGGCTCCCTTAATTACTCAAGAAGAGGGGCATTAAGGGAAGATCCTGCAATGCCTATGCCAACTTGGGGGCTTAAATGAGGGTCAAGTAAGTTTAGTTGGGTGGTAAGATAATTAGCAGCCATAAATAAGGAGTTCAGGTAATTATCCTCCAAAGCCACTTCTTATTTATTTTTCCTATTTCAGTCAAGATTTTTTCTTTAAGTTGCTTCTTAGTTTTGAGTAGGAAAATAGGCTTCAATTTTGGAACAATACACATGGATGGATGGCTCTGAATGTCAATTTTCTAATAAGTTACACATCATCTTCAAAGTCCAGTATTGATTGAGTCATCGAGCTTAAATCAAGCAAGGATCATTGCAGGTCCAGATATGCATGACTTTGAGTATGAGCTTAATTGAGCTATCAAATAGGTGATTAGGGGTTACGATTTTATGAAAAGTTGGTATATAGCTCCAAAAAATATCCCTTGAATATCTTCCCCAAATTACCTCCAGTTGCGATGGTGGAGGATGCCACTCAGCAAGTACAAGTGCATTAAATTCCAGCCTTGTATTTTTATCTAGTGGTCCCCCATTTTCTTTGTTTTAATTTGTATAATTAGCTTAAAATTTTATTGAATGTTTTCTTTGTAATTCTATTGGTTGATAAAAAACTTGGAGAAAAGGACACCCCACTATATAATGGCTTGATTCCTTGTATTATTTTGAGATTTGAAGATTTGGATTATTGAATGAAAAATGTTATTTGTTATCTCTCTACAAAAATCTCTTTTTTTAATCTCTCTTGAAGAGTGGTGGTCTAGTTTTTTATCCTAGACATATCTTCTTTTAATTGTTGTTGATTCTAGTTTCACAAATCAAAATCCAATAAAATACTTGCTTTGGTTTTATTATTTGTATGGAGGTGTATTCGTCTTTGGGGATTTATCATCCAAGTGCTATTTTTGTGGATTCTTCCCTTGGATCTTCTTATGGTTTATTAATCTTCTTCAACCTTTTGGATTTCTTCTATAAGTTTATGCCTTTATTTGGCCAAAGGTATCCTCTTATTGATCATTAATACCATAACTTTTAGCCTATTACTTACATTGACAGACAACTTCATTCCATTATAAAACCAAAAATGTGTACAACATAGAATAATTTCCAACCAATGCCTCAACATTTTAGAGGATCATTAAGACTTAAGGCCTATAAATTAATCTAGTCAAATATGTAGAGCATGATGATGCTACTATATAACATCTCAAGAACGCTACTTCAAGCACAAAGAATCCCAATGAATTCTACATAAAAAATTGATATAGAGAATAATGTAGTTCATAATGATTTGATCCCAAGTATATATGTTGTAGTTATGAATACATTCATAATTGATCCTTTTAGCAACCTTACTTAGAATAAGCAAACAAAGAAAAACTTGGAAGTTTTCATGATGAGCATAATATCTAATTCTCCTATTATAGCACATATTTCTAAGCCTAGAAATGTGGTGAATACAAAGTAGATGGAAATTCATGATCGGTGTATCTCGGATTATAAACTTTTTTAAAAGTTCACATTGATATGGCATGTACCAAAACAAAAGATCATAGAATTTCCATCTTGAAATCAATAAGGATGGTAGTCTAATATTGGGTTTAATCCCCACTAACCAGCTAAAAAATTTTATGGACACAGTCCTTACCGATATTGACCTTACAGGTAGTCTAATTGGGTACAAACCCCATACTAGGATATTCATCATCAAATAACCAATTATTAATACCACCAAATTAGTAACCAGAGCAGAAACTATTAACTTAATTCAGAAATCCTTAGAAAAATTATCAATACAATACATTTCCTCTTTACTAAAGTAAGTTGTATGATCAAATGTAATAAGGAAATTAGCTATAAAAAAGGAAATGGCATTACTATTTATGTGGGAAAAAAAGTCATGAATTCCAATAAATTGTAGGCTAGAGGTTAAAACTAAACAATGATCTATAAGAAATTACCGAGAGACTCTGATATATAATTATATCTCAAATATGGCCAAAACGAATTAGAACTAAAACTTCTCCGAATAGCTACTAACATACCATCGCTTCACAATCTAATAATAATTGTCGTTATGGTAATACATGAGCTAAGAAATAAAATAAAAATCTCTCAACAGAGATTTTAACCTAAATAATGCAAGCTAAAGATTATGATTAGTTGAGAAATAATATGAGAAAACATAGGGAGTATGAATACTGAAGACGGTTGATACAAAAGCATTAATATAATAGATATAGGAACATAGTCCAACTAGTGATCTTAACTACAAAATTCCAATCCTAGAATGCCTCCTATAACATTTTAAAAAAAAAAACCTTTACTTAACAGTAAAAATATTAATGCATGCCACTATCAACCATTACCAAAAGAAAAAAAAAGATGAGACGTGGAAGCATATGTTAAAGGAAAGGGGGATGGTTAGCATCTTGAATCACCTTCTAAAACAAAGACACCTCATCATCTTCTTCCAACTTGCACTTGTGGTTAGAATCAGTTAATGTGCTCAGCTTGTCAAACTCTATTAAGCTAATTTGAAGAGGGGCCAAGGCAATTGGGGCAGGATAGAGATTGGTAACATGAGGAAATTTATGAATAGAGCACAATGATTTTTCTCCTTTGTTTAAGACAACATTGATGACACCAACAAAGGAATGTAAATTGGTGACATCATCATTGAGAACAGGTGATGAAGTCCCCACCAGCCCAGACAACGAAGAAGGCCCAACAAGTCCAACAAGGTCCCATGCAAGCTCCAAAGTCAAGCAATGGCTCACATTGTGGAAAACAGCCAAATGGAAGTAACCGGGTTGCACAGCCAGAATGTGCCCGGTTTTGTTCATCTCATTTCTTAAGCTATATTGTGGCTTAAGATTGATATTTTTACATTTTTGAATTCCTAAAGATCTTAACTTTCAGGTCCAAGCATTAAATTCCAATCATATACAATCGAAGTCAAGAGATCAAGGCATTTTATCCAACCTACCAGTTTTGGTTCAAAACTGCATAGTAAAATACTTTAGTGGAAATCTTCTACTTAAACATGATTTAACCTTGATTTCTTTACAGGGGGTTTGAACACAACCTAACATTTCCCCCCATGGTGTGAAATCAAAATCATAACCACGTTTGGTTGGGTTAAACGAAATCAGAAAACCAGGTTAATTTTGCTCCTAGAACCTGGTTTACAGCAGCTACCGTTTTTCCTTCTCCCATGGGTTTCTTCAGCTGGATGCCTGCTTGCTAGATTTACACATGCTTCAAGAACTCTAGAAACATAATCATGGGCTACAGCTTCAGCATTTTGGAACGAGAAACCAACAGGAAGCAAAAGGAAGAAAACATGTGCTTTAACCGGATTGGCCAGTCGAAAAGCACTTCAACTTTTACGGCTACTTTTCTCCCCTTCCCTTAGTAATCTACTGTATTAGGATTAATTACATATAATCAAGGTTGTAAACATCATTTGTCTTGCTTTCCTTTTTATTTTAATTGTAATTAGATTAATTTAAATAAGCTAGTATTCTGTTTTGTACTATCTGTGAGGATTTAGCTAAGTTAATACGTTTCCTCCTTAGGAAGGAAACCCCAGCAGCTAGCTTGCTTGTTCAGGTGCTAGCTAGGCTTGTACTAAAGAGATACTCATGGTCATTTGCATGGACATTACTCACTTTTGAATAAAAAACAGTTTGAGAGCAACTTAGCTTTCATACACCTAAATACTTCACTTGGTTATCCTTAATTTGGTTGATTAAGGTGGTGATCAAGTAAGTCCTAATCCTTGATTAAGTGGTGTTTTTGTATCTTAATCAAAGTTTAGGGACCCAAAACTCTAGTTTGGTGGTGTTTCTGTATCCAAACAAAGGTTTAGTTTATCATTCTTTCATTGATTATCCTACGGGTTATGCTTAAGCTTGGCTTGAATTCAGTTTGCTAAACCTTTAGTTCTTGAATTCTAGCTTGAGTTTTTGTTGTTCCCCTTCAAGATACATCATATTTGGTATCAGAGCTTAGGTTTCTCCTTGGCCTAGTACATCTATCCCTTTCCAGAATTCGTTCCTCCATTCATTTCCAAACACAATCCTAGTTTGTGTTCAAAACAAGCCGTGAGCAATATGAGTTCAACAAGCATGACCTTGGAAGAGAGGTTTGAAGCCTTAATGAGGCAGAATGATTTGTTGGATAAGAAGATTCAAGAGGATACTCAACGAAACTAAGAAACTCAAGTACAAAATGAGTATCTAAGAAAGCAGCTTGGTACGGTTTTGAAGCAAAAGCAGAAACTGAATAAAGAAACCTTTCAATCAGAACCAAGAAGGCAAGAACAAGTCTTTAGTCATGAAGTTGATTCAACTAGTAAAGATGAACCAATTAGAATGACAAGGGTAGAACCACGAATGCAAGCATACACTAACTATTTCAAAGTTGAAATTCTTGAATTCAAAGGTAAGCTTGATCCTGAAGCATGTCTAGATTGGATGCATACTGTTGAGAGGGTTTTTGAGTATAAAGATATTCCTGAAAATAAGAAGGTCAAGTTAGTGGCCTTAAGGCTTAGAAAGTATGCTTCTTTGTAGTGGACAAACTTGAGTGCTAAACAGGTTAGGGAGAGAAAGTCCAAAATTAGAACATGGGACAAAATGAAATCAAAGCTTAAAGCTCGTTTTCTTCCCCCAACCTATGTCCAAGACTATTATTCTTAACTCTATAACCTTACTCAAGGTAGTATGTGTGTTGAAGAGTATAAACATGAGTTTAAGAAGCTTTCAATCAAGTATGATATCCAAGAACCCGAAGAGCAAACCATAGTTAGATACTTAGGAGGTCTTGATCTTAGGTATCCTAATGTGGCAGAATTGCAAGCTTACACATCCTTTGATGATGTTTGTGCGCTGGCTCACAAGGTGGAGCAGCAAAAGAAGGCAAGGTAGCCATTTAAACCCCAAAATCGAAAATCATACACCCAGAACCAACCTTTTAATAAGGGAAGTTCCAATCCTATTTCCGAGCCACAAAATCCATCCCCTTCCTTTCCACAAAGAACCCCAGCTCCACAAAAGATCCAAACTCCTCAAAATAGTCCTAATCCCAATCCTATGAGCAATAGAAGATGTTTCAAATGCCAAGGACTTGGGCATATAGCCTCGGACTGCCAAACCGTAAGGTTATTACCTTGTCTGAATGGTCAGCCGTGAAGGAGGTCTTTGAAGAAGAAGAAAATGAAGATCAAAGTGAGCACGAACTTGAGAAAACTTAAGAGGAGGTAGTGGAAGAGGCTGATGAAGGAGCACTCTTAGTTTTGAGAAGAGTTCTAAGCGATCAAAAGGGACTGAAAGATGAACAAAGAGAGAATATATTCCATACCCATTGTACTGTCCAAGGGAAAGTATGTTATTTGATCATTGATGGAGTGAGCTGTGCAAATGTGGTTTCTCTAACCATGATTGAGAAACTAGGATTACAAACAATGACTCATCCACACCCATACAACATCCAGTGGTTAAATTAAAGCAAAGGAATCCAAGTGAACTCTCGGTGCTTGATTTCTTTCTCCATTGGAAAGAACTATCAAGATAAGTTATGGTCTGATGTTATTCCTATGGATGCTTGTCACATGCTTTTAGGAAGACCATGGCTATATGACCATAAGGTTATGCATAATGGTTATCCAAATACATATTCTTTCACCAAGGATGGCAAGAAGATTACTCTAGCTCCTTTACCCCCATCTAAACTCCACGAAATCAAGCCTCAAAACAAACCCAAGCAAGCTGATTTGCTATTGTCCGTAAGTGAACCTTTACTAAAGGCCTCCCAATATGAGTTTAACGCCTTTAAGGAGTGGATA
The DNA here is from genome assembly GCA_029747015.1 of Carnegiea gigantea. NCBI lineage: Eukaryota > Viridiplantae > Streptophyta > Magnoliopsida > Caryophyllales > Cactaceae > Carnegiea > Carnegiea gigantea. The sequence goes on along the minus strand of JAKOGI010000346.1, from coordinate 676,109 downwards.
TTAAGCATTCAAGATGAATCAACAATTCCTTTACCCATTCACCCCATAGCCAAAGCACTTATACAAAACTTCTGTTATTTGTTTCCTGAGGAGATACCTACCGGTTTGCCTCCTAAAAGGGACATCCAACACCATATCGATCTCATTCCTGGTTCCATCCTACCTAATAAGCCAGCTTATAGGATGAATCCAAAGGACACCAGGGAGATACAATGTCTAGTTGAAGAGTTGAAGACTAAAGGCTTAATCCGTGAGTCTTTGATTCCTTGTGCCATTCCAGCTTTTTTGGTGCCAAAGAAGGATGATGGAATGTGTATATGTGTGGACAGTAGGGCCATTAATAAGATTACAATCAAGTACAGGTATCCCATACCTAGACTTGAAGACATGCTAGATGAATTGTATGGCTCTAAAGTGTTCCCCAAGATTGATCTTCGAAGTGGATACTACCAAATAAGGATTAGAGAAGGTGACAACTGAAAGACAGCATTCAAGACTAAGGGAGGGCTTTATGAATGGTTAGTAATGCCCTTTGCCCTTTCAAATGCACCTAGTACTTTCATAACATTAATGAACCAAGTGTTCAGGCCGTATATAAGTAAGTTTATTGTAGTATACTTTGATGATATTTTGATTTATTCTAAGGATGAGCATGAACATCAAGATCATTTAACTCAAGTAATGCTTGTTCTGGAACGTGAGAAGTTGTTTAGTAACCTTAAGAAATGTGCTTTCTTTACTCCTAAAGTTACATTTCTAGGTTACATAGTTACTGGAGATAGCATAAAAGCATATGAGAGTAAGATTGAAGCAATTCGGTCATGGCCAGTTCCAAGGAGTATTCATGATGTCCGAGCTTTCCATGGATTAGCTTCATTCTACAGGAGACTTATTCGTGGTTTTAGCACTATTATGGCTCCTATGACTGAACTTATCAAAGGTACATCATTTGTATAGACACCAAAAGCTCCATCTGCCTTTGAAGAAATCAAGACAAGGCTTACTCAAGCACTGGTTCTATCCTTATCGTGCGTTAGCAATGTCTTTAAAGTTGAATGTGATGCCTCTCGAGTTGGTATAGGTGGTGTTCTTACCCAGGAAGGTAAACCTCCAGCCTTCTTTAGTGAGAAACTTTGTGATTCAAGAAGAAAATACTCCACCTATGATAAAGAGTTTTCTGCCATTGTGACATGTTTAGAGCATTAGAATCATTATTTGATTGCAAGTGAGTTTATCTTACATTCTGACCATGAGGCTTTGAAGTATATTCAAGGCGAACACAAGTTAGACTCACGGCATGCTAAGTGGATTGAGTTTCTCCAATCATATCACTTTACAATCAAGCATAAATCTGGAAAACTCAATCAAGGTGCAGATGCTCTATCTCGGAGGTATCTTCTTTTGTTTCAATAAGATGCTTGTGTACTTGGTTTTGAACATCTACAAGCTTTGTATGTTGAAGATAAAGATTTTGGTGAGTTGTATGCTGATTGTTCCAAGCACCACAAAGGAGATTTTTTGATTCAAGAGGGATTTTTGTTCAAGGGTACATAGCTATGTGTACCAAAGTGTAGCATAAGAGAGCTTCTAATTAGGAAAGTTTATGGAGGTCCTCTAGTTGGTCATTATGGTGAAAACAAGACACTTATTATGCTAAGGGAGCATTACTATTGGCCAGGCATGGAGAAGGATATTTAAGACATGAAGAGGTGTGGGACTTGTCAAGTGGCCAAAAGTCACTCCTACCCCACGGCCTATACACGCCTCTACCTATTCCTACTAGTCCTAGGGTTGATGTAAGTATGGACTTCATTCTTGGACTACCTAAGACCCAAAGGAACAAGGATTCTATCTTTGTTGTACTAGATAGGTTTTCTAAAATGTCTCATTTCATTCCATGCAACAAGACTAATGATGCTACATATATTGCTGAGCTGTATTTCAGGAAAGTGGCTAGATTACATGGTATTCCTAGATCAATTATTTCTGATTAGGATACTAAGTTTTTAAGCCATTTTTGGATTACATTGTGGAAGAAGTTAGGTACTAAACTCAAGTGTAGTACTACTTATCATCCACGAACTGATGGACAAACTGAGGCTACTAATCGAACCTTAGGAGCACATCTAAGGGCTTTGATTAAACCTCATGCCAAAGCCTGGGATTTGCTTTTACCCCACGTAGAGTTTGCTTATAACAGGGCTCCAAGCAAGGCTACTGGTCTATCACCATTCAAGGTGGTTTATGGGATTGATCCTATTAGTCCACTTGATCTCACTCCACGACCATTAGATTGAAAGCTAAGTGCAGATGCAGCTTCAACGGTGGAAGAAATCCAGAAGATTCATGAGTTGGTAAAGAGCAAAATAGAGAAGACTAATGCATCATATCAAGCTCAAGCCAACAAGTATAAAAAGAAGGTGGTATTTCAACCTGGAGACCTTGTGTGGTTCACCTAAGGAAGGAGAGATTTCCTTCTAAAAGGAAGAACAAGCTAATGCCAAGGGTTGATGGTCCATTTAAGGTACTTTAAAGAATAAATGACAATGCTTATAAGGTTGATTTGCCAGGTGATTGTGGAGTTTCAGCCACATTCAATGTAGCTAACTTGAGTGCTTACCAAGCTGATGATTACCTTGCTGATTTGAGGATCAAATCTTCTCAACAAGGGGAGGATGATGGAGTCCCCACCAGCTAAGACAAGGAAGAAGGTCCAACAAGTCCAACAAGATCCTATGAAAGCTCCAAAGTTCAAGCAATGGCTCACATTGTGGAAAAGAGCCAAATAAAAGTAACCGAGTTGCACGGCCAGAATGTGCCCGGTTTTGTTCATCTTATTTCTTAACCTACACTGTGGCTTAAGATTGATATTTTTGCATTTTTCGATTCCTTATGATCTTAACTTTCACGTCCAAGCATTAAATTCCAATCATACACAATCGAAGCCAAGAGATCAAGGCATTTTGTCCAACTTGTTAGTTTTGGTTCAAAACTGCACAGTAAAGTATTTTAGTGGAAATCTTCTACTTAAACATGATCTAACCTTGATTTCTTTGTAGGGGGTTTGTATACACCCTAAAGTTTCCCCCCATGGTCTAAAATCAAAATCATGACCACTTTTGGTTGGGTTAAACGGAATCAAAAAATCGGGTTAATTTTGCTCCTAGAACCTGGTTTACAGCAGCTACGGTTTTTCCTTCTCTCGTGGGTTTCTTTTGCTGGATGCCTGCTTGCTAACTTCACACACACTTCCAGAACTCTAGAAACATAATCATGGGCTGCAGCTTCAGCATTTTGGGAAGAGAAACCAATAGGAAGCAAAAGGAAGAAAACATGTTCCTTAACCGGATTGGCCAGCCGAAAAGCACTTCAACTTTTATGGCTACTTTTCTCCCCTTCCCTTAGTAATCTACTGTATTAGGATTAATTACTTATAATCAAGGCTGTAAACATCATTTGTCTTGCTTTCCTTTTTATTTTAATTGTAATTAGATTAAGTTAAGTAAGCTAGTATTCTGTTTTGTACTAACCGTGAGGATTTAGCTAAGTTAATACGCTTCCTCCTTAGGAAGGAAACCCCAGTAGGTAGCTTGCTTGTTTAGGTGCTAGCTAGGCTTGTACTAAAGAGATACTTATGGCCATTTACATGGACATACTCACTTTTGAATGAAAAACAGTTTGAGAGCAACTTAGCTTTCGTATACCTAAATACTTCACTAGCTTATCCTTAATTTGGTCGATTAAGGTGGTGATCAAGCAGGTCCCAATCCTTAATTAAGTAGGGTTTCTATATCTTAATCAAATTTTAGGGACCCTAAACTCTAGTTTGGTGGTGTTTCTGTATCCAAACAAAGGTTTAGTTTATCATTCTTCCATTGATTATCCTACAGGTTATGCTTAAGCTTAGCTTGAATTCAGTTTGTTAAACCTTTAGTTCTTTAATTCTAGCTTGAGTTTTCATTGTTCCCCTTCAAGATACCTCAATAAGGGTGTAAATATTATCATCAGTTTGCATGCAATAATGATCCAAGTTATGAGCATCTTAAGAGCTTCAAAACTATTAGAAAGTGGCATCTCTTGATCACTACAATGGCCCAAAGGAATAATGACTTCTTTTTGCTCCTTGTTAATACCTGAAAGTCCTCCTAAGCTAGCCTTGATTTCACCTTCATTAACCCCAAAGTAATTGTTAGCATGAGTCTCATGAACTTAGGAATAATAACCTCTATCCCCATATCTACCCAAAGGAGCAAAATTGATCAGTTTCAGCCTAATCTGATGGCCTTTTGAATCAACTTGAACAGCAAGTGGGGTAGCAAAATAGTGGCCCACAAATAGCGATTGAGCAGTAAGGCACTTAACAATTACTTCAAGCTTAGGGCAAGATGATGATGTCCATGGCATGATCATCTTGCCCTCAGAAATCATAAATCTCATATAAATTTTCGTAACTTAAAAAGGAATTCATAGTCTCAATTCTCTTTAAGGGAGAAGACTTTGGTGTTACCATAGGGAAGCTTAGAAATATAACCTTGGAGGCAAAATCTAGCACATTTTTGCCTCAAGATTAATCTCTCATATGCATATTCAGATTGAATAACCTGCCCTAACAATCATAAGTTTTATATATCCCGAAAGATGGTATCATCCTATAGTTCAAGAGTGATGCTGGGAATGCAAACCCAATGTGCTATTAACATGATTTCATGGTTATAGGATTAAAAAAATGATTCTCAGGAATTAAAACAAGATAGCTCTCTTGAATGGATATTTATTCCAAACAAAATTCTTGTCTTACATCGTTCAGAATTTGAAACAAATCCACCCATTTACCTTGCTCATCGCTTAACTTCCCTAGCAATAGAATGCCAAGAAAATTTTACACGACTAATAATAGTGGAGAAAGGGAGAGATTCATCCTATAGTTTACCTAACAAATATGAGGTTTGCAATTTTTGGGCTTCCTGAAGTTAAATTTTCTATAGCATAGACTCAACTTCCTGGCCATCTAGTTCATTGAAAAATTGAACTTAGTTGTGGCTAGGAACAACTTCACCTCTTTGGACGAGAAGGGTTTAAAAAATCTTAGATTTACCACCCACTCCATGTTGGATGGGTCGCTTGAAATTAAGGGTGGGAAAGGAACCTCCAAAGCTTCAACCTCCACTAGAACCTACATTCACCAAGTTATGAGCTAGAAGTTGGGTAGAGTCATTGAAGCAACATCATGAAAATATGGGAACTAAAGGCTTGAAAAAGAGGCATTAGGATTATCACTAGATTTAGGAGAAGAATTAGGGCCAGAAAAAGACATGACCACGGAAATTAAGTTAAATGAGCAATGGGGTATGCTAGATACATCACCAAGTGCACATTGAGGTAGGCTTCAAATAAACTAACAAAAATTAGAAAATTAAAGGCAAACTTGAAGCCAATGCTAGACATCCCCATAATATATAACAATGGAGAAATTGAAGCATCAATTCCGCTGAGCCCAAATCATGCACCATAACAAAAATGACCAAATCCCCATCTCATGCATGCAATTGAAAAGATAGTTATAAGGACATCTAGTTTCACGCCTACAAAAGCCAATAAGCAAATAGGCCTATAGTCTCACACAATAAAGATTAGGCCGCATTAGCTTCTCTTTTACACCTTCACTAATCGTTCTAGGAGTAGGAAGCTAATAGTCTAATGGATTCTTGTATCTCTTTGAGATCCTAGCCCATGGGCACAACAAATTAGGCTTATAGTCTTGATCTTCATAGGATTTGTAAAAATGGGCATTAGCAACCTTTTCGCAACTTGTGATCATATTTATGCAAAACTTGGAGCAATCTATCTTCATACGCAAGGAGTAGTTTGGGAGAAGAAAAAAGTACCATGAGAATAATATTGATGAAAAAAAATTAGTAAAGGTTTAGCTATTTGAGTTGAATCTGGAAGCGTAGGTCGGCTATGAATTGCAACATCTTTACCATCTTCCTCTTTTTCTTTTTCCTCTTTCTTTCTCTACCCTCTCTCTACATGTTAAGACATCTAATTCCATCTAAATATTTTAGATTGTTGTCTTGACTATTCAAATGAAAAAAAAAAATCTCCTTGATATGATTCATATTTGACCATGTTAAACTAATGCTTTAATCCATTTAAGGTAAAATTTGGTTTGCATGAAATATTAATTTTTCTTGGGAATATATCTTACAAAATCAAACATGCGATTAATATTTAAAATCCAAAATATACAAAAGTTTAGCAAGATAGAATTTTTATTGAAAGAAGAGTTGCATCCACAAACTCATTTGGCAAGATGTCACTTTAAATCGACATCTTTTCTGCCGTCAATTAAATGGTAAAATGCCACTTTAAAATACCAAAGGTACTTCAAGCTTGTTCCACCAATAAGCATTCATCATCTAGCTTAGTGAAAATAACTGCTAGGTCAAAACCAAGACTCGAAATAAAGCCCAAATGTAAAGTCATGTGAAGATGAACATTGCCTAACTAGACGAGGAAAGAGCCAGATCAAAAGCAACAATCAAGGGCCTAGATAGATTTTCCCAACATCAAAGATTAAAGGCCAAGATAGTTTTCATTTGCAATACAATGACTAGTAGTCTACATTGAACAAGTTTAAGAATTTGAGGTGCCGACACATAACGAACATTAGTAAATAGAAAAATGTGCAATTCACACATGTAAATACTCTAGCATTCGAGAGCGAACTCACTATACTCTTAATTTGCATTTCACCCGTATAGATTCAATACTTGTAATCTTTGTAAGGCAAGAAAATTAAAGATATTCTTTTGTGCTTAAGTGTGAACAACACGTGTGTTATCAACCTTGAAGTGCATTGATTCAAGGTGTGAAGAAGTCCAACAGTGAGTGAGCACTTTAGCTGAGTTGCAAGAGAGCTAAAAAAGCCCCAACTTATTGTAAAGGAGTCAATGAGACATCTTATGAAATGTAATCTAAAATAAGATAATACAAGGGGTTAAAATACTAAAGGGAGTCTTAGGTGACCTAGACCTTATAGGATAAGGTGAACTTTGCAAACCCCTACCGAGTTTTGCCTTTTTATATTTCTATATAGCTACAAGGCTTTAAGCTTGTTACTTTCTATTGATAAGGGTCTCTGATCCATTACATTTTATATCTCTTATCTATTGTCAAAGTCTAAGTTTTAGTTGTTAAATTATTAGTTATCACCCTATTTAGCCCATCTGGGTTGATTTACCATATAATTTAGGACAAATGCATTAGATTCCTAATTTACTAACTTAATAATAGTTCTATAGCTTTTTAATGTGTTGTTCATCTTCTTTAGATAGTGCTCAGGATTTTTCTCCCCAAATTCGAGCTCACATAATGTTCACCATGGTTTTAAATTTTTATTTGACATTTTAATTCAAAAGAACAAAACCTGAGTCATTAATGTAGTGCTAGAAATAAAAATGTATTTTGTCTATAAAAGGGGTTATTCCAGAAACCAAAAACCAAAAGACAGTGAAGGTATAAGCTGTACAAAATTTCGCTCTAAGTGTGGCTACCTACAACTCAATAACCTATCAAAGATTAATCTTAGTAAATTAAGAGCTAATCAAAATTATCATTCATTTGCATATACTACATAAGCTTTTTTGTCATCTCGTATTTCAACACCTTCTTTCTCTCTAAACATTCCAAAAAGAAAACATTAACCTGATATTTGAACTCCAACCATCCTTAATCCCTCTCTTAAATTTTACTATTTATGGACATGGGGAAGAATACCATTGGAAGCAAGAAGCCAGCCTTGACGCTTAGCAATTTGTAGCCAAAAGAATGATAGACTCTATAATAGTATCAACAGAAGCAACCTCAAATTCTTGGTTTACTGACTGTCCTCTCTCTTTGCGTTTGGATCCTACACCAGTGATTTAGGAGATCAATGTGTTATTCTGATTATTTATTGTTTTATTGCACTTGGTTTAACAAAAATGGGTTAGAAATGTTTATAGAATTGGAATGTATAAACCTTATTGCTCATAAAAATTTGGATTTGAAGTTTTTGAAGTGCTCTGAATTTGGGTTATTTGAGTAAAAATTGTCTTAAACAATGAAATCTACTTTAAGTTAATGAGGCTATTTTTATGCAAATGTTGAGATCAAGCACTCACTTCATGGCACGTACTATGAGACTCAGTGTCAAGTGAGTTGAAATAGCTTTGACATCTGACAACCTTGAGATCATATCCTATGTGTAACACCTCAAACTAAACAAACTCTACACCTTTTCCATTGAAGATGCCATTACTAAGTTTCTGGATGAGCATTCCTTGAATAACAATACAAATACAAAGGCCTATCTGATATAACCACCATCTTTGGAGCCTATCTCTTGAGTTACATAGTTATAAGAATCCTCTATGCTAAGGAGAACCCAAATTACCACATCCTCTACCTAATATACCAGTTAAAGCAAGTTTAGCGTATTGACTTTATCAAACTAATTCTCAGCTGAGAGAATCTTGGACTCTTAACATAACTCTTATCTTCCTTGTGTAAACCTGTAGACCCCTATTTTCAAATACTACAATGTTCATCTCTCTAATCAGGAGTGTTATAACAAGCATACAAATGTCATTAATAAATGATAAGATCCTGACCAAGATCATCAAGTACAAGTTGGGTAGTGATGAATGGCTCCATCATGATGACCTCCCACCTAAGCTTCAGTATGAAAAGAAGTCTGAATAGTCCTCTAGAATCAAGCTTGTTCCTAGGAATGAGGCATCAAACACTCTTATAGCATCGTGGAGATTTGAGATAGAGAGGTTATTATATGAGAATAACAACCTTGAAACAATGATAAAAGTGATCAAGTTTGTAAGCCGATTCTGTAAACCTGGACCAAAAACATGGCTAATAAAGTCAAGAGGTTGAAAGTTCTTAGAGAAAAGGTAGGGAATGAGGGAATAGAGTTGGAAGAGATCTTCACAAGTAAAGAATAGGAAGAAATGGTAATAGAGTCAAACGGTCTGATGAATATGGCAGAGGAAGAGGTCAAAGGGTCCACGAATAAACCTATGACGAGGAACAAAGAAGAAGACCATGATAGTTTCTTCTTCATCTCCAAGCCTAAGTCAAGCTCTGTGGCAAAGTCCACACCATCTATGAAGACCCCTTAATTAGCTCGTCATCCATTCATCTTCATTTCATGCATCATTCTTCATTCCACCATGAACAATGTAATTTTTTATTTTCAAAGATAATCGTAGGGTTTTCAGGCCTCTAATAATTGTATTTTGGTGGAATATGGTCCTTCTGAATTTTTGGTATCCTATACAACTGTCTTGTTTGGATGATTAATTTATACTTAAATGATTTCCAATTGTTTTATCTTAAAAATATGTCTTTTCCCATCATTTTTCATGGTATAAAACCCCATTTTGGCTAAAAGGCTAAGTGGCAGAAGAAGCAAGAAAATAGACGGAGAAAAAGTTTACCTTCAAAAGAAGCAACATAATCATCAAAGGCACTTTTAAAGCTCTAACATATAGTTTTTAGAGTGTCTAGTCAAGATCCTAGCACTATCATAAAATTCTAACACAATCTTTACGCCTTGACGGTTAATACTTATGAATGCACTTATGTTTTCATCTTGATTGCTTAATTTAAGTACATATCTATTTGGTCACTATAACCATAAATTTCGAACCTTAATTAAATTCAGAGAAGAAATGTGGAAGAAATTTAATTTCATATTTAATTTATAGAATGGGTGTAATCTCTGTATTCGTTATAAATAAACAAACACCAATCCTCTTATTTGATATCTAATTGTCAACTTTGAGGAGGGGTGGAACAACTTGAATCTCAATCAAGTATGTAGTTTGATGTTTAGAGTGAACAACATGCTTTCATACATTTGTTGTCTTCTTCAATGGAGAATCTTTTGAGGAAAAAATAAAAATTGGTCTCTTGAGTAAGAGGGATAGAGTCATATTTATAGGGAACAATCCTCTCCGCTCTCATAGGGTTTTGACTTATCTTTCTTCTTAGGTCGATGACTAGGCGTTCAACTTAGGCTGATGGTTAGAGAGTTTGCGTAGGTTGCTGACTTGAAGTCTACTAGGTTATGGACTTGATAATTAGTTAGGTTTTTAGCTTAAGAGTTTATTGGGTCATTGACTAAGAAGTTTACTTGACTTGTTAGTTGTTTGAGCTCAAATAGATTAAACTAATAAATTTGGCTAACTCAAATTAATAAACTTCAAATATTTTTTAATGCAGCACATATTTATTTTATTAGAGCATACAAATTGCCCTGTTGAGGCTGGGTCACATATACGACTTAAAGTGTCTAAGCATGACCAACCTGTCAAGTGTTTTTTTTTTTTTTTGACTTGTTGATTTGCTACTGACTTGGCTTGTTAGGTTATGACCCCAATTTGTCGCGTTGTCAACCTAACACCTAATGTGTTGGTCACGTCAATAATGGACTAGTGTCAACCTAAAGTTAGCAACTTCTTAACTTTTCTTTTTTGTTTTGAGACTTGATTTGTTACGTTGTTGGCTTGATAGATGCTCTTTTATTAAAAAAAAGGGTAAGAAAACAAATTGTCTCACTGTTCTTGATCAATTGACTCGCTAGCTTAAGAAGCAATAAAATCTTCATTGGATTTGGCAATTATAGAGGTAATTCCAAACTTTCTAATTAGTGGGATTCAATATTCAACTAACAAATATTTTCTACCTATAACTTAGCTTAAGTTGCACCCTGTCAAATCATAAGAGGACTTTCCTTTCTTTGTTTATATTTTCACATAACTCTAAAATCTAGAAGTAGTTCCCCATCCTTTTTATAAGCCAAATCACCTTGCATCATGTCAGTAGCATCTACTATCAAATAAAGACACTCCCTTGAATTGACATATGTATGTGACTATTAGCTTAGAGCATTCTCGTATTTTAAAATTGAATGCTATCATGATTATATTCCTTTGTGTTTAGTCTATGCAATTGACTTGATAGTGGGAAGAGTTAATTTGATTTTTTAAATTAATTTTAGGAGACAAAGGCCTAGCACCTAGACATAGGCATCCTTTTCTTTGGGTTCCTTGGAACAAAGCCAAGAACCTCTATAATTTGCATCGAAATATGAGCAAGAATATTCATAATTTACTTTGTGTAACTTGGTAAAGAAAATGTCCTCTTTCTCTAACTATATCCATGGTCCATGCCATTCCTCTTTTTTGGTAATAATCATACTTTTGCTTGAATATATGTTCAACATAAACAAATTACATGTGGCCAGAATATTACCCTTATAGTCAGAGCTCGGTCCTTTCTCTTCATATTGGCGACGTCTCCTTGCTAATTTCATTCTTTCTTCTCTTTTTTATGTTGCCGCTTAGGCAAACATTAGATGTGCAAAGAAGATGCGTTTATTCTTTCCTTTTTGCCTTTTTGTTTTGTTCAACACTTGGATGTTGTACTTTACCATTCGCCTTAGATCAGAAGTGTTGATCTTCAATTATTTTTTCTTTTTCTAATTTATCTTTGATGCTTTTATTTTCAGTTGATGAAGGCGCATTGATCTGATAAACTAAGGCTCATTTTGTACCGTGGCTTCCACAAATCACCAAGGAAATAATACCTTTAAGGTGCTCTATCTATGAACTTCATAAAATTTTATTCAACCACTTCATTGCAGACGAAATATCATAGTAAAACCTCATAGAGATTCATTTTTTTTAAAACTTTTGCTGTGTTTCAAGCTGTCTATTATGCTCCCCCTTCATTATTATTACTGTTTTAAAAGCATGTTGACATAAAATAACACTCCTAAACCTTTGATCTTAGTGATCATCTTAACCCCAAATTGCCTTCTATTTATTGATGTATTCAACTACTGGCATATTCTAGCAACTTTTTTTTGTTTTGAAATCCTATAATGGAGGTAGATTTACTTGTTTGATTCCCGATTCACAAATTTGTTGGCTACCTTCTCTTTTTCGTTTTTATATTATGTTTGTCTTGTGTGTGGGTTGATCATCTACCATCATTACAGGAGCAGTGGGGTCACTTAATTTTGTTAGACATCTTTAAGAACCCCTTATGTGCAGGGGGTGATCAACTTTATTCTTAGACCTTTGGGATAAAACCTTTGCACCCTCTAATAAGGAGACTCATCTCGAACATCCTCCATGTGCACAGGCTTAGTGTTTAGACTTTAAAGAGGAAACCCTTGTTCCTATAGTTAGAGGCCATCCTTGAAGACCAACTATACACAAGGGTGTGTGGTTTGTTTGTATAGAATGAGGAGAAAGCCCTCGTGTCTTATAGTGGACACAATCTGTAAAGAACCACTATGTGTGGAGCTGGGCAGCTTTTGGTCATTAAAGCTTGAAGAGAAAGCCCTTGTGCCCTGTAATGGGAAGCACTCCTAGAAGATCCACCATGCAGATGATGGTTGGTTTAATCTTTAGAACTTGAGGAGAAATCCCCTGCGCCTTATAGTGGTAGACACTCCTTAAGGACCTATTATATACAAGGGTGGCTGGTTTGATCTTTAAACCTTGAAGACAATGCCCTTGCAGCCTACAGTGGAAGGCTTACTTGATGACACACTATGTGCATAGGTGACCAGCTCAGCTTTAGACTTTGAGTGTAAAGCCCTTATACCCTATAGTCAGCAAGTTCTTCTTGAAGAAGGAATGCAAGTTGCTATCATGCAAACTGGGGTTTGAAGACATTCCACTTAGTTAGTTTACTTTCAACCTTTTTGTAACACCCCCGACCCCACACGGATCGTGTTACACGCCACAGCCTTCCCCTGGGGAAAGATTGTTAAGGCAACTTGCTTAAACCTATTTGAAACATAACTTATTGAGACTTAATATTTAAAACTTAAGCCACTATAACATAATTGGGTCTTGAGTTTAACCCTAGGGCTAAGAATGTTAGGATTTTCTTAATTTCTGGGGCAAAACGGACAGAGTTTCCCCTGAAAACTGACCATTTCCCCCAGGCCTAAGCCTTACATTACATCCCTGCAATACAAAAAGGTAATAAATAACACCAACAACTCTACGGCTACACGCCGGAGTTCACAACTCTACAGGCCACACGCCCGGAGTATACAGAGCTTTCTATTTTTCATAAACCTTACAAAAGATAAATTATTACATAACCTTACAAACATAATCAATCACGTCATAATCAAACCAAGCAAGTCCATCCTTGTTGCACTCCATGCATCAATCACATACCTGTGGATCTAGGAAAAAGGGGAAAAGTAATGGGAATGAGCAACCACCACTCAGTGAGTCAACCCTCTCTCCCAAAACATACTTAATATACATATTAACTTACGCAAGCCTTTCGTAATTCATTTTAGTTGAAGAGCTTTGACATAATACATCATATTCGAACCATAAACCAAGTGAAGGAATAGTCATACCAAAAGGCTTAACTTTAGAAGAAACCGTAATGCGTTGACTTAACATAATAAAGTTACGTAAACCCGGAAACATAGCATAAAAGGGGTTTTACGCATAAGTTTCACTTATCGAAAATCATACATAGTAACTTATTCACGTAAATGAGGATACTAGACTCTTAGAGGTATTTTGTTACTGCCATCTCGAGTCGGCCAAACTCGAGCAGCAACATACGCCTATCCGGACAGACATCATACTGCGCTGAGACATAATTTTCATACTTAGATTTCAGGCGGGAATTAAACCACCATCCCTAAATCTATCATAACGTAACATATGTGATACCAGGTGGGAACCAAGCCACCATCCCTGGGTCTCAGACTTAAGCTTAAAGTTTCTAGAGCAGCTCCTCCACGTACACATAGACATAAACATAACCATTCGTACACATACATACTTATACTTATTCATATATATATCTTAGGAACTTATAACATTCATACATATACATACTTAGTGGACAAACATGCTTATACTTATTCATGTATAGGTTTTATGAACTTAAAACAAGAAAACATAATTTTCTTACAACTTTAGCTTTAGGCAAACAACAAGAAAGGCCTCTTAAAAACATGGTGAGTATACTAACTCACGATTCAAAACTTGGTAGTTACTAGCGTGCACTTGAAAGCTAGAATTCGTAAATAATCACCTTCAGTTGCCCTTTTTACGCTCGTTATAATCTTTCAAATGCAAAAGGATGAACATGATACAAGCCAAGTTTACTAACTCATAAATCGATTTCATGAATAGTTTAAAAGCTTTTCATAATCGAAATAAATTTGCTAACGTGTAAACTAGCTTCGTAAAATACGCTTATGAATTCGAAAAACGACTTCGTTTCTAACTTAAAAACTTCGTATAAACATAATTAGTTTGCTAAATCGTAAAACGATTTCGTTTTCAGCTTAAAATCTTCTTAATAACGTAATACGTTTGTTAGTTTATAAAACGTCTTCGTTTTAAACTTACAAGCTTCTTATAAACAAAATAAGATTTGTTAGCACGTAAATCGGCTTCATAAATAACTTAAAGACTTCTTATAACATAAATTATTTACTAAATCGTAAAATGACATAGTTTCTAACTTAAATGCTTCGTGTAAATGTAAAACGACTGCTAACTCATAAAACGACTTCACTTTTTAGCTAAAAGCTTCTTTTAAATGTAATATGTCTGCTAAATCATAAATCAAAACTCGTTAGAAACATAACGTGTTTAGTTAATGCTTAATTCAGCTAAGTTCAAAGCTTAAAAGCTTCTCATAAACGTTATGAGTCTATTAACACGTAAAACGACTTCCTTTGAAACTTCAAAGCTTTTTAAAAACGTAATAAGCTTGTTAAGTCGTAAAACGATTTCGTTTCCAACTTAAAAGTTTTACATAAACGTAATGCGGCTACTAACTCGCAAAATGACTTCATTTTTAACTTAAGAAACTTCTTATAGACGTAAAATATTTGCTAATTTGTAAAACGACTTCATTTTTGACTTAAAAGTTTCGTATTAACGCAATACATTTATTAACCTGTAAAACGACTTCACTTTAAACTTAAAGTTTCTTATAAACGTAACAGTTTTACCAGCTCTTGACTTGAAACTTCATAAAGACTCAAAAATCTATCTTGAGGTCAACTTATGAAGGAGTGGGTTTTCAAACGCATTAACCCTAGACTAGGTAACCCAAGTTTGCTCAAATGAAATAGTTAGTATTTGCAAACTTCTTAAAACTAGGCTTGAATGTACACCATAACAATAAAGACTTCTTTTACCTTTAAACTGCCCTCTTGTACCTCAAACGATCTTTAACGATTGCAGTTGATATCAAACGCGAGCTCCCGCCTCACACCACACCGACCACAAGATCCTCAAGCGCTCAATAGTTCCACCTCAAAACTATCCTACTACCAAACTCGGCTCAGTATCACAATAATTCCATCGTGTAGTTCATAAACCAACATTCACAGGCATAGCATTTCTACGTAATTACCACAAACAAAATATAAACATATCCAAACTGATCTAGCAATAACCTTTAAACATAATTCAGTTTACTCCACAATTACCTCAATCACCCAGTTAGCGTCCTATGGACATAACATTCACCTGCACCCCCTTTCAGAACAAAATTTAGGCATACTAAAATTGGACTAACAGTAACTTTATTTATGTCGTAATTTGCTCGTTCCTCAATTCTCCAAACTGATCGATTAGTAAGCTACGCATCAACTCAACATGCGATAGTCCCAAATCAGCACTCATATGAGTAATCGTTTAACCATATTAAGGTCTATCTAGCAGCGTTGATCATTCAGGAATTTATGCATCACATTCGTGGGTTACCCAGTTCACATATACGCTTACGAATTGCTACTACATACTCAGTTTCATATACGATTTAATTGCTTAAACTTAACTTCATAAACATTATACGTAATCTCTTATAACTCAAAATTAAAGACTGAAAATCCAAATTACCCACACATGTAATCGAATCAAACGACAATAATTTAGTTCTACGAACGGGTAAACTAGCTCATATCACCATAATTCAAAATCCATAAAATAGAGGGGGATTAAGAGTTTACCCACCTTGAATCCAAGCTATATGCGTACAAACTAGTTGGTTGAAGTTAAATTCGAACGCCAAAGCTCAGAATCCCCTCGGTTCTTCGCGTGACACATGACCACCACCAAACCCAAAACCCTAACTTGTGATTTTTGAATAATTCAAGCACAATTAGCATGAATTGAAGGGAATTAAAGCAAGGATTCAATTTGTAGAGGCAAGAGTATTCGAATCTCACCGTGCATGCGCCGAATTCGCCGGGTGTTCGGCCGGTCCTTCGCCAAAATCAGCCCTACCTATGCCCGAATTTTGGGTCAGCCACGCGTAGGAGGCTAGCCGGCTCTTGGGTTGGTTAGGTTGGGGCTCGGTTTCGCCGGTCGTGGTGCGTGGAAGGAGGAGAAGCGAAGGAGGAGATGAGGAACAGGGAAAGTAGAGCAATGTCGGGAAGAAGAAAAGAAAGAGGAAGGCGAGAGAGCTCGAGGGGGGGTCGCGACACTAAGAAAGAAGAAAGCCACGAGCGGAAATTACTAAGTTACCCTTGATTCATATTCGATACCGCTAGTCTACTTCGTAACCTGAATTCTAAACCCAAATCGATAATATGATCCTTCATCAACTATTCGTTCTCAAATATCTCTAGGTTCGATTTGATAACATCGAACTATTTCTAAAGTTAACAACTTAATCGTATTTGGGTTCCTAATCGATTTAGTACTCGTTAATAACCGTTAATAACGCTAGTTAAAATTATCGAAAGATTTTCAAAACTAATAACAATAACATTATTATTGGCGACAAAACTATTCTTTTTAATAAAATCAACGCTCACATGGGAACATAGAAAATAATTTTAGCTCACATTGCTAATAAAATACGGTTTTTATAATGTAAAAGGCATCAATTGCTAAATCATCAGTCGAATCTCTAGGTCTCTAATCCTAAACCGAAGTACTTAATATAATCACTCATCCATTTACTCGCCCTTGATTATATTAAGGATCGATTTAGTAAATTACAGAACTTGAGTAATAAAACAGCTGTAGGTCAGCAAATATTAAAATAAAATTTTCTAACCCAACAGGCATAATATTCATTAAGCGAGTACGACGAAACTCCGGGTCTCACACTTTTTTTAAAAAAAGAGGGAAAACAAAAGTGCGAAAGAGAGCTTGACTCTGATGCCTCTATTTGGGCCTGAACAAGTGCTTTGCACATCTAAGTAAAGCTTAAGGCATAATAAATCTACGACTACCCACCCGAGTGAAGGGGTATAAGGAGACAAGCGAAAGAAGAGAGGAAAGAAAAGAGAGCTGAGGTTGATCATCTCATAAAGAAAGTCTATTAGCCAAGAAAAAACGACCATTTAACCTAATTTTAAACTAGCAGTATGAGTCAATCCACTTTGCACGGAGCACCATGGAGTATACATCCTGTCATTGTGTTACGTGGGGTGAAAAATGAGAGTTGGGGTTGCATTCATTGCTTATTGTCTCTTGATTGTATGTCTTTCTTGTAAATGACTTAGTAGGTTCTTAGGTGATAGAATCAATTTAAATGTGTACACATTTTCTTTTTTGCCCTGTATACAAGCTATGCTTCTAAAAAATTCAAAAATAGTTCAAAGATTTTGTGGGCATGAGACCTCACTCGTCCACATGGGGGAACTAAGTGATTTAAAAGGTTTGTTGCATACAGTAAATGGAACTATAATTCCTGCAAAAGTGAGCTAGGTTCTGTTTTATTTTGTTTTGCTTGAGGACGAACAAAGCCTTGGTGTGGGAGTGTTTATTGGCGTTTAATATATGTGAATTTTATACCTCATTCTACCTAGATTTAGCTCATAATAATTGTTAAATTAGGTTGTTTATTAGTGTTTTCTTAGTTTTATAGGTAATAAAGACTATTGCTCAAATTACAAATAATCGGTGCAAAATGTGCTGAAAGGTAGGCAAGTTAATCCAGGTTAACCCTAGTAGATGACCTGGGATAACCATGAAGCATGCCTGGGTCAGCTGCTAGACAACAAGAGAATAGAAGAGGCTAGAAATTTGGCGTGGTTGTACGAGATTCGTGTTCTTGCTCTGTTCTTGTGCCGAAATCCAGAAACTGGGCAAGGCCTACCCATGTTTCATTACACGGCCATGCTGAGTTTACTGATTCGGGTGTATTCAACCCTCCTTCTCCTATTTGAAGGAGCTAGGTTTCTAGGAAGGGTTTTAAAATAGTTTTTTAGATAGGTTTTAGTGTAGGTTACTTCTTTTGCATTCTTTCTGTACTTTCTTGCAAATTTAGCTTTCTCCTCAAATTTCATCATTTGTTTTAATGCTCCAGTTCATGTTTGAAATAGTGGATCTTGGAGCTAATCTTACTTTGTTGCTTGGTAGTCATATTTTTCTCACTCTATTTAGCCCTAGTCTCTCTCTCTTTTCTCAACCTTCAAATTTCATGCACTTCTCTTCCCCCTTGAACTTAGGGTTCAAAACTCATTTTTAAATATCACATTTTTGGTTCATTGTGGGTTAGATTAATACTTATTAGGGTAGATTAGTGAAAATAAATGGAAGTCAAATCACAAATTCTATCCACTTGCTCCAACAATGGAGGCCAACCTCCATTGTTGGATTTTTGAGCTTTTATGGTATTCTATTCTCTCTCTTCTCTTAGCTAGTGGATTTAAAGCTTTCCTAGTTAAATTAGATATTTCGTTAATTAGTTTTAGTTAGAATGATATTTTGTGTTGATTGTGTTAATTGTGCTTTGTGTTGAGATTAGTCTAATTAATAATGTTTTAATTACAATTAGTGAGTGTAATTAGTTTAATTAATCATATTTAGTTACTTAACCAGAATCTAAGGATTAATGGGTAAATATCACATAGCCTTATTTCTACAAGCTCATAACACAATTAAGGAGTGGAAGAAAGTTTCTTCAACTATAGATTCCTCAACATCCCAGCCTCATGATGACATAGAACATGTTCTTTTGGACTTTATGATAAGTGCCTATTGGTGTGTATTGATGAAACATGTTGATTCATGCTGGAACATGCTAAAACATGCTAAATAATGTTGCAGCATACTGAAACATATTGAATGATGCTCAATAGGTTCACATGATTGGGAACTAATCGAAATTAAGAATGAAAATATATTTATATAGATATGTAACTATTGTATACACAAAAAAGGAGCACTTATAAATGCGTACTTATTTATGTAGTGACATAACATGATCATTTTCCAGTGTGTTGTATTCTATATGCTATGATTGTTGCAAATTAAATTTTAAAAGACTTTTTTTAAATGATATGTATAGTATACAACAATTTGTGACTACATGTTTTGTTTGTGGTTGATATTACTAAAATGATAATTTCTACATTAGATTGCATAATTCATTCAATTTTGAAAACAATTATGAATAGAAATACCTAAAGAACACATTTTTGAGTAGTTACTAGGAAATAAGAAGTTGACATTAGAAATTTCAAAAAATAGCTTAGCATAAATACTGGAAAAAAAAAAACACACACACACACACACACAAAATACAATCAAGACAGTGCTACAACTTGTTGTTTATCTAGCTATAAAATTCCAAACATCAACCAACAGCTTGGAATTCATTTATTAGAACTTTGTTACATGTAACCAATATGTGAGGATTGTAACTTCCTTCACCATATGGTGCTTTTGGAGTGATTGTCATGCCTTTCTCTTAAAGTCAAATAAAGTTCTTGAGCATAAAAGTTATTACAATATCATTTATAAAGTAAGTCCACTTAGTGATAAAGAATTGGTGATTTGGATTTAATTGCGATTGAATTAATTAAGTACTTTTACAAGTGTTGAATTATAATGAATGTGCTGAATTGTGCTGAATGATGCTAAATTATTCTCAACTGTGCTAAATTATGCTGAAATGTTGCTAAATACTAATGATAAGTACTTATCATAAATGGAAAAGAACATGACACAACTGAATTCTCAAATCTTCTTTCTCCACCTTAGGAAAATCTGGACTATGAAAGTTATCAACAAGCTTATAAATGTCATCAAGGTTGATTAGTATTTATTTCTAGGTCCAATGCACAAATCAATTTGAGTAGCTCCATCACATTCTCATTAAATCTACTTTCATGTTCTTACATTTGAAAGTCTGTCATAGAACAAAAGATATCAATTCAATATGATGCTCAAATGAGGATTGGCTATGTTGATGGTGAGCATGACATCTTCTTCTAATGTGAATGGAACCAAAGTCTAGAATATTTGTTGCAACGTTGACAAAATGACTGCACTTTTTCAAAAAGAGGAATCCATCCATCATCTCTTAAATTTTGTGGCATTACTTTTGTACTTGAGATTAAGTGTTAATCATTTGAAATGTCTTGGGACTTGTGCTATAAAGCTTGAATAAGTATGTTGGTAATGACCATAATCTCTTTCATCATAAGCATAATGAAAACAAATCCAAAATATTTTTATTAACCATCAAATACATACAAGTAGTTCAAGTTATATCAAGATTTAGTTATAGTGTGAAAAATTAGCTTTCGGATCCACTGTGATATGAGTAAATATTGAATTAATCCAGTGAAATTGATAAAGATTTTTGGAACTGCCCAAGCTTGGGTAATAATTTTTTGGAGTACAACTGTTTGGGTTAGCACTCTTTTGTTGGACAAATATTTTTATTTTTCGCCCAAGCTTTTCTGAAATTTCTATTTTTGACGCAAAGTGCAAATACTTAAACTTTTGAGCCTTTTTAGAAAACTAAGCTTACATTAATGTTTGGATATCTTATAATGACCTTACCGGTACTACTTGTCACAATCTATTATATAGATTATAAATATTATATTTTCTACCTAAACTTAGTTGACATTGGACACTAACGTTCCTTTAACTCCCAGTTTATAGAGTTTGCTAATCACAACTATACATTCCTTAGATCAGATACAGCACAGATCTGTTTTGTTTCCTACCTCAAACCATAGTCACTAATCAAATTTTTTTATATTTTAAGGATAATAAGACTTTACTCAAGAAATCATAATAGTTAAGACATAAGGTTGGATTAAATAACGTTCTCTACTTGGAAACTTCTTTTATTAAAAGCTTGAAAGTTGAAATATTGCAAAGGAAAAATTGAAGAGGGAGTAAAGCTACTAAGATCATCATAGATGCTTGCTCATAGAGAAATGGAGAATCCTGACTTCTCTTTTACTCAAGTATGCTCAACTGACCGTGTCCCTTCTCAACACTTAGTCTCTCCTTTATAGAGGACATGAACTACATAGGGTGTCTTAATGGCTGCCATACACACTAATATTTTCGCATGACTACAATTGTCCTTACATGGCTACAATAGATCATATTATTTTACTAGCTTGACACTTGACAAAATAGTAGAATAATGGAGCAACAATTTTTCAGAGCCTTTAATGCTAACAAGACTAGTCATCCATATTGAGATTTTATATGTCTTCATCTCCAATAATATCTTCCTGTCCATCATTATCCTGATAATTATCAAAATCTTCATCAAGTTGAAGATGCTCTGGATCTCATCTTTCAAGTAATTCATGAAGATACTTCTTTCCTTTTTCTAATAAGAATTTTCAAGCTCTAACATCAAAGAGCTAATCAAAGACATCTTCTGAAGTAGCTCCTTTTACTTTCATATGTTTAATGAAATCATTATGATAGATGAAAGTAATGTTCCTACAATGTATTAGTGTTCTTTCTTGTTTAATTAATGCCCACATTTGATTATAAATATTCTAAAATCTAATTGCTCTTGCTAAAGCATGATCATTAACTAATTCTTGACGTTCTGGAAACCATTCTTGTTGTTGATCATAGGAATCATCTAAATCAACTATTTGAACAAGATAACGAGTTGGTTTGACTTTTCTAGCTTCATACTCCATTATTGTGCAATGTACTTCGACATACAGGCTTCTATTGCATGGAACTTCTGTTTGGCCATTAGGAGATGTGAGCATCCAATAGATCCTTTTACACATGCACTGCTGAAACTTAGTTAGTCTTGAGAAGAATGGGTACTTCGGTTCTGGGATTTTCATGAGGTAAACTACCATTCCATATTCCTAAGCCTTCATGATGGGTCATCTGAAGAGATTGAATTTTCTGCGAGACTAATACCACTAACTCTAGATTTGTCAGGAAAAAAGATCGTAGTGCTCCATGACTCCCAAATATCATAAGAAAAATTATGATAGTAGTTGATGCAGATTGCATACATTCGTTAAATTATTTTTCTTAAACATGGAAACTTATTTTTTTCTTGAATATGACAAGGACACCTTATGTAATTCATTTATAATTCTAAAAGCCTAAAAATCTTTATACTATTAGATAGGTAGAAGATAGCATATCAAAACATGATCAACTTTTCATATGAAATTTCAAAATATCCATAAGGATTTTAGTAGAAGGAGAAACTATTCTAGCAGTAATGGTATTTCATTTTGAATCTCCTCCTTTTCTAGCAAGAGTTTTACTCTGATGATCACCATTGGTGAGTTCACGAGTTAAACTATCTGCCAGAGAATTCTTTTATTCCTGTATATGTTCAACAGGGAAAGAAAATGGGTTAAGCCATAATTTGTAAACGCAGGAGTCTCCCTTATGCTTGCATGTTTGATAAATTCTTTTTCACAAAACCGAGAATTCTTTGCAATCTTTGAATTGCTAGGGGTCCATGTCCAACTTCTTTCTTTTTTTAGTTTCTGCTGCAATGAGTTTTTCAATTTAGCTAAATCTTTAATGAAATCTGAAGCGTAGGAAAAAAATCAAAGAAACCTCTCTAATTACTTCATATCTTCAATCTTTTCAGGGAAATTTTCTACCTTCTTTAGAATATGCTTTTGTAGGATGATTTGTCCAGCTTTAATCTCTAGACCTAAAAACTCAATTTCCTGTTCAATATAAATGCACTTGTTCTTACCAATGCGCTTGTTCTTACCAAGGATAATACCATGATCAATGCAATTTGGGTGATAGCTAAGACATCATCTTTGTGTTGTTCTATAGTATTGAAAAAGATAAAGATATCATCGATGTAAACTAGACAACAGTGATTAAGATCTTTAGAGATATTATCCATTCTTCTTTGGAATATTTGAGGTGCATTTTTAGACCAAATGACATTGTTATCCATTCATAATGTCCTTGAGGGGCACTAAAAGTAGTCAAAGAAATGATTTCTTAATCCATTTTTATATGTCAATATCTACTTTTGCAATCCATTTTTGAGAATCAAGAGGCTCCTTGAATTCTATTGAAAATGACTATTTTGTTAGGAATATAATAATCATTAAAGATAGTATTATCATTAACCTTTTTATAATTGATTACCATTTTTGCATTTTCTCTTTTTTCTTCAGCATGATATTTACCATGGAAGTAGAACTGGTGTGAGAACTCTGTTATTCCTAATTAATACTTTATCAAGAAGTTCTTTGATTTGTTTATCAAATTCTTGGATATTCTGGTGTGTATGCACCATTTGTTTGACCCAAATAATGGTATTGGGATTTAACAAAGTAATCTTTACAAATATTTTATCTGTATCCCAAAGTTTCATAGGATTATCAGAGTAGAGTTCTCAACGTAATTGCTCTTGTTATTTAACAATCTGCTCTTTAATTGATAACTCAAGTAGTGAGAGATTATCTCATATTGTACAGGTATTACCTTCTCACCACGCTGGCTGCGTACAAATTGAATCTTTTGATGAATGTAAGCTTTATTTAATTTATCAATAAGAATTAAGTGACCATTTATTGTGAATATTATTTGGTTGATGGTCTGTGTGCATGGGGAATATAGCCTTTGAAAATTATTACCAATTATTATATCATGAGAGGGTTAGTCAGTGGCTCATAGAACTGGAACAATGCACTGGACTCCTCCTATTTGTATGAATAGCCCTTCTATTGCTTCATTGTGACACAATGCTATTATTAGTTATCCTTACTTGTAAGAAATTCTTGGCTTTTTCACATAAATTCCTGAAATAATGATCTTTTTCAAAACATACAGAATAACCAGTATCAATGTAGGCACATAATTCATATCTATTATATCCTTCTAAGCATACATTTATTAGAATATAAATGCTATAGGATTTGTATTGGTGGCTTCATCGCATATCTCCATAGTCATATTTTTGAGTAATTCATCTTCGAAGATTAGTTCACTAAGAGTTCTTGTTTTGTACGTGATGACTTTTATATCGAGACTCACACTTCAGTTTACACTGTATCTTGCGGGTTCAAAACTTATTCTACTTGTTTCATTGGTCGTATTATTTACATCATCTTCTTTAAGCTCTTCTTTAACTGATGAAGACCCTTCTTTCCATTCTTCTGTTGTACTCATGCTTCTTAATAATTGGGGTTTAATGATAATTTTACCATTTTCATCAATTTTTATTACATTTTTCTTATTGATTTTTGTAGGATTGGCAAAGCTAGATATCCAAAACCTATTAATTTTAGCTCTTGGAGATTGGATTTTATCCTTGGGATTTTTATGCATAGGAGTACGATTTTAAATTTCTTTGCATCTATCATTGTTATCTTTGTTTTTGGATCTATAGTATTATCTAGTTTGTAGATTACTTTTCAAAATATCCTCAGTAGGTATCCTCCTGCTTTCATGTCCATCTCAACTATTTTTATCTTAAGCAATAGGAAATTTTTGGCAAATTAATCTTTTAGGCTTACATAATATCCCAGTCAGCAATTGAGTCCTGCTGATCCATTACATAAATTGATGTTAATCCCTGTGATAATTTGATTATGAAATTTTGTATGCCTGATATCATAGAGTAAAGCATAAAGATCAATATATTTGCCATAATATTGTATAGTGTGATTTGCATTTGGACACTTCCAACATGAATATGCCTATACTTTCTATCTTTGTTATGCTTAAGGATATTTTTTCAATTAATGAGATTCACTTATCTTACATCATATTCACAGTCTTGGATTTCTAGATCTCCTTCCATCATTGAACATACGTATTTACTCTTTAATTGAAAGATTGATTTTTTATAGATTATACCTTTCTGAATTACGGGAAGGATCCAATCTCCCTTGACTTCTTCGTACTCATTATCCATCACAAATTCTTCTCCTTAAAAATCACCGAGACTAATCAAACTAACTTTCCATCGTTTGACTAGTTTCTCCATATCATCCTCTAGTACAATTTCAACAATTCCTTTATTTTTTTCAATGCTAGACCTAGTGCTTCTTCCTCGCTAAGCTCAAAATAATCTAGACTACCTAAAATTTCAATAAGCTCGTTATTCTTCTTATTTTTGCATTCATTTGCATAACGACCTACTTCTCCGCATGCCCACCACTTTCAGTTATTTTTTCTGGCATGAAAATAATTGGCTTTTCTAAAAAATCCTCGTTTTTTAGGACTTGGTTTGTTATGAAATTTCCTTTGATATTTCTTTTATCTTTGGTTGTTAAAGCTCTTTTTCTTATAGAATTTCCTTTTTCTTCTCCTTTCAAGTTTTTTCTCCATTGGTGAGGATTATCCTAACAAGGTAGAAATTATTTCTTCATTTTGTTTTGCTTCTGGAGATCAAGACATTGATCATTGGCCCATTTTCTTATTCTTGTACTAAGGGTATCAATGACATCTGCCTTTTCAAGCCATGCAATGTACTTTTCATTGATTATAGAATTAATTAGATATGGTAATTTGTCATGAAACATACGAAGATTAGTTTCTTTATGCCCAATTTTACAATAATATTGACTAAATTTAGTAATATAATTCTCTAGATATCTCATGTCCCATAATTCTATGCTATTTATCTTTCTTTTTCTTCGGAATCAAGTTTAGCTCCGATGAATTTCGTTTCAATTTCTTCACATGGAATTTGAACATGGTAGCTGGTGTTTCAATAATTCTTGATGCTTTTTGCCGTCCTCATTTAATGAATCATACCAGTCAGCTATAGTGCCAGAACAACTATACTTGATATAGTTTAGGAAATTTGCAGCAGTTCATTCAATATTTTAGTTTAGGATACTATCCATACCTCTTTTTCAATGCTCAAATATTTCTTCTCTATTATGAGCTCCATCGATATTCAAGATGTATGATGTTTGGCTAATTGAGATAAGGTCAATATCTTCAAAGGTCGTGGTCTTCCTTGGGATAAACCCAAAGGAAAATTTAATTACACATCTTGCTGGAATGTACCTAGGTCTCATAAAATGGGTATTTCTTCTAGAAGGTTCACCAAATTCCTGAGGTTTAGGAACTACATTATTGACTAGACTGGGCTCAATTTCATCTGTGTTAAGTTCTTTTCTAATTTCATTGTCAAATACCATTTTACAATATTTTTTATCCAATTTCCTCCTAATAAAGGTATAACATTAAGATCATCTAGTTTAATTAAGTTCATCTGCTGATATACTTCTTCTTCTAACTGGACATTATTTGTCTCTTTAGTATCATCAGATAATACATCTTGCATATTAACTATTGCTCCTAAGATTTTGTTTAATTATTCCGAATTTTATTCTTTATCAAACATATTCTGCAATTCTTCAAGATTACACTGCTTATACTCTATCGTGTTCTTCTTTCTCTGCATTCTTAAATGAATTTTCAATTGATTTTCTCCTAGTTCTTTTTAGATTTTTATATCATGCAAAGAGAATGAATTTTTGTTTTTTGGGTTTTAGAAATGATATTTATGCTGAAATAGAGTACTAATACTTAAAGTAAATTTTTCACTATGTTTAATGTTATTAACTAAAGAAAGGTGGATTATAAACAATTGCTTCTTAATCTTTCAACTAGTAATTCTAAAACTATATTAGTGTTATAGTTTAATTGAGATGCTACTAAAGTGGTTCCTTCTGGTGAGTGAACAATATATGAATAATCAGGAGCAGGGCACACAGGTGATGATTCAAGCATTAAACATAGTTAATTAACTTAATTAACTATTAATTAAACTAATTATATTAATTATTTTTTGTCATGTGGCTCTGATATCAGTTGAAAGAGGGCTTTGAGTGGTACCTACGAGTGAAATGTCACTTGCACAAAATTAAATATTTTTGAAAGTAAGTTTTTAAGGATTGGGCTTGAAAATGAAAATTTTAAAAACTTTGGGTACTGTATGTAATTTAAAACGTCAAGTTTGCTCACTTTTGGTTCCAAAAAATATTTGCCCAAACTTGGATGGACCTCAAAATATTTTCCCAAAATTATCGAGTCAGAAAAATGTTAACCTATACTTCGATGATCCATGATACTATTTACCTATTATAGGATATAGCTAACTGGCTTATCCAATAATTGTATATTAAAGTATATGGTATCATTTAGATTATGTTGTTCGTTATGTTATATAGTTTAACAAATTATTATGCACTAACAAAAATAATGGAAAGAAGGCATAAGAGACAAATATGTCTTCATTTAGGATCTCATAAAACATCTAAATTGATTGCAATATAATTGTGTATTAAATTAAAAAAATACAGATGGATATGTCTTAGGATTTATCAGTAGCATATGTCTTTAAGTGTTAGGATTAGGAATTGATTTATAGTTGGTAATTTTTGACTTAGGAAGTTAGTTTTTCTATAAGATCATTGAAGGTGATTAGATCCTTATAATTAAGTCACGTATCTAAATTTTCTATAAAAATAAATGTTTTAACACGACCATGTACTTATTATGTGTTGTTATAAGATCATTCAGATATATCGTATAACATAGCATTTTTATTTTTTTTTAAAAAGAAGGAAAATGATATTCCTTCCCATAAAACCAATATGTACACCCTAAAGAGCGCTATATATGGGAACGATCTATATCATAACCTCAACACTCATTTCAACAATATATCTATACAAATCATATATCTTAATGAAATATTTACCATCAACAAACCCCTTTGCCTAATTTATCCGTTAATCTTAGTATCTACATCCTTTACATATGCTACTTTCTTTCGCAAAATAGTTTGATTCGTCTCCAACCAAATATTATAAATCAGTGAAATGAATACAACAATTATCACTTCCTTCATAGCTTTAGACCTTTTTAGTTTCACGATATGTTGAGTCCATTCGTGAATACTATATTTACTTTAGGGAATTTCCATACATTAGCACATGTCTTTTTACGCTTGTTCAGTAAGAGAGCCTATATTCGATAGGCAACTTCTTGCACACAAACACCCAACAATTACAAGATTGCTTGGGAATATTAGTCTACACTAGATAACATTTGCAAAATTCGTTTGCTCCCTCACATTGTTGTAAAACAAGTACCCTTTAGAGATAATGTAGGACCTCTGCTTATGGCTATTCTATCTCTATTTCTTACTTACAAAGATGCCCCTCTTGAAAATGTCCTTAGTAAAATAATAAGACATAAGTTTCTCTGATACCAACGAGCGTCATGTACTGGAGAGTAATCCCACCAATCCTTGTTGATTATATACCTACCTTTGTATCAATTTAACCTAGATCAAGTCCTTGTTTAAAGGCATAATCCAGACCACCTTAGCATTGCATGCCTCATTCCAGGCTTCTAAATTCTGTAAGCCTATAATGCCATATTTCTTTGCAATTGAAGTATCATTCCATGCTACATAAGCTGTTTCCTAGATTTGTTATTAGCTTCCCATAAATAATATCTAACACATTGTCACAATCTTATTAAATAGAGAATGAAAATTGTGGTCCAAAAATTATAAATGTCAAGCAAAATAGGATCAACAAGAGCAACCCTACCTATGTATGATATGGTTTTAGAGGATTATATACTCTACATACCAATTATCTTCTCATCCAAGACCCTGTACTCTACTTTGCTTAGTCTATTTGCAGTTACGGGAAATCCCAAGTACCTAACAGGGAGCTCTCCCTCAGTAAACCCAATATTTACTAGGATTTATACTTATGAACAAATACTAAAAGCCTACATTATCCTTTTAATGGAATACGTATTAGCACACCAAACATTATTACATCATCAACAAACATCAGGTGTACAAGCTCTAGTTTTCTATAATTTAGATAAATTTTAAAAGGAATATTAAATGCCAATAATCCTATCTTTGGGGTTATTGAATTGCAATAATCCCACTTTTAATGTTGGACCAAGATAGGTTGACCTTTGTCCTTGTTTACTTTTCATGGACGGCCACCAAGTGAACATAGCTTTCACTTGGTGAAGGTAGACATGGCAAATGGGTCATTCGAGCCGGCTACGGGTCGGGTATTAGTTCGGTTTGGGTCACTTTCGGGTCAACTATATTCTGGTCAGGTTCAGGTTCAGTTCCGGTGAAGTTCGAGTTTGGGTTACTTTTGGATCAACCATGTCCAGGTTGGGTTCGGTTTAGTTTGGATGAAGTTTGGGTTCAGATCACTTACGGGTACCATGTTCGGGTCGGCATGGGTTCGGTTCAGGTGAAGTTTGGGTCAGATCTGTTTTAGGTTATCTACAGTAGCCTGGTTCGAATCAGGTATGGGTCAAGTGTAATTTGGTCTGGATGGGATTCAATTCAATGTTTGGATTAATATCAGGTCAGGTGTAAATCAAATCGGGTATAAATCAAGTTAGGTTAATGTAACACCCCGGGACTTTATCCCTTTCGATAAGCCGATTTATATCGTTATAAATTAAACTCATAGCGATAAAGTCTGTCCGAGTGCTGATTTTATTGAAGGAATATTAGTATTTTCATTATTCTTAGTTTTATTGGCATTAAGGATTGTCAACGGGTATTTCATTGAGCAGATTCCCGAATACGATTAAAATGTCGAACCTTGGGAATCATCCTGCAACTTAGTGAATCGAACCTTAATATAATCAAAAGGCGAATAATCTATTGATGATTATATTAATGGTTATGGTTTAAGGTTTGGAAATCGGAAAATTTGGTTTAAGGTTTAAGGTTGGTGTTATTATCAGTTAGCAGCAATAACAAAAGAAAAAAAAATTAAAGGGGTCGAAGCCCCTTCTCTCGGGCAGAAGGGGTCGCGAGGAGGGGGGGTTCCCCGACCCTGCCACACACACACGCCATAGAACGAGGGAGAGGGAGGAGGGGTGAGCACCGGCGTGCTACCGGCAAGGGGCGGCCGACGCACGCCTGGCCGTCCCCACCCCGGTCGACGCCCAGTTGGGCCAAAGAGAGAGTAAAGGCAGACACAAGGGAGGGGGGAGAACGGTTCAGCAGGGGAGGGAGGTCGCCGGTGGTGGCTCGCGGCTCCTCCACGGCCGCCAGCAACGGCGGTTCGGCAAGGAAGACGGAGACCAGCAGAAGAGGAGCAAAGGATCGACCGAACCCACACCGAGCCAACCCAAATCGAACCCTAAACGGGTCTTTTAGCTTGGATTTGAGGTGGGGTTCCTCTTCCTCTTAGTTATCTTTAAATTCGATGCAAGTTTATCGATTATAGTTTATTCGGGTTGAATTGGAACTGATAATTTATGCCTAGTATACATATTGAGCGCATTGAACAAGTTATCCAGTATATATATCGTTTATCGATTATGTGAAATGCATTCGATTGTATATGTATAGTTATCGAATTATAATCGGTTATATGAGAATTATTCGATTTTACAACGACCCATTGATTTAGTAAGTTAACTGTGTTTAGTGTCGAGTCGAATCAATGAATGTAAATCATGCTTGATATGTTAATTCGAAGTTAGTTTAATGTGTTTAACATCGATTCAAGCTGTTTAAAGGATTAAAAGCGAAGTCCTTTTTAAGTGTATCGCTTCCATTCGAGTTAATTAACCAATGCATGCAAATGAGCGTGTTTAGGTTCGATTCGAGCTAAACTAGCTACTGCATGTACACGAATGAAATGCGAAGCTATTAAGATATATTTAGTTTTCATTCGAACCTCTTCTTTAGTACATTAATGCTTAGGAAAGTTACTTCGAAATGCATTGTATATGTTTAGAAACAAATTATTTTTGATTTACTGAATAAAGTGTTGTCGTTTATGGACACATGTGGCTATATGTACACTTGTTGTAACGCACTGCTGAATAGTGCTGTTTGCTCAGGTAAGGGCAGTTCAGTGACCAGTTATAGTTTATCGATCATATGAAGTTTAGCAAGTATGTACACAGCTGATCGATTATGGAAAAAAAAAGAAATTAATTATTAATCATAGCAAGTTATTGATTATCAATTGTTATCGTTAGTGAATATAGAAGTGTTTACATGATTGCTATCATTTAAATGCATAGGAATGTTTATAATTCAAATAGAGGAAATTGTGAAATAAACTGAACAGAAGCTTATTGAATCTGTACATGTATGGTTTATATTGACTAGTTAGAAACGATGAGGGTATGGATGTCAATGAGGAATTAAATGATTGAAGCCTGGAATCGTATAGATTGCCAAGTGAGTGTGGGAATTGCTTTATCTATTGAATTAACGTGCTATGCGAGCCTCCCACTTGAGTTCCATTGTCCTACCAGTAGGCAGGCACCAAAAGCTCAGTGTTTTCATAGCTCTGCCAATAGGCAGGCACCAAAAGCTCAGTGTTTTCATAGCTCTGCCAATAGGCAGACACTAAAAGCTCAATGTTTCCATAGCTCTGCCATTAAGCAACAGCTTCAAAAATCAATGTTTCCTAGTTCTGCTGGTAGACGGGAGACTCAAGTTCATTGGGTTATAACTCTAACAATAGATAGCCAGTTTAACGCCCACATATCCTATAGCTCTGCCAATAGGCAGTAGAATCAAAACCATACATTACAAAACCTCATCAATTAGTAGCGACCCAAGGGCAAAGGAGAGAGAATCGCAAAGACCAGGTACGTATATTACCTATGTTCTTCGAAAACTCGCATATCTCTCAGCAATGAAAAAATTAACACAAGATGCATTTAATGAATCAATTTCTCAATGTTTTTGTCACATAAACAAGTGGCCCCGTCAATTACCATCAGGGCTTATGCCCATCAACTATCAAGGCTTATGCCGATCAATATACCCGCGCGCGGTGTCATTTCAGGCTTCTCATATGCTCATCAACTATCAAGGCTTATGCCGACCAACATACCCGTGCGCGGCGTCAACTCAGGCTTCTCGATCGGCCTGGGGGGGGTGAGCACCCAAAGTATGATCGTTTCAAGATGTACATCGACCAAGGGGTTCACTTTCAGATAATAAGCAGCAAATCAATTTCAATTCTTCATTCTCTCTCTCCAGTTTGCAAAGCAAAATGTTTTGGGATGCGGCCGGCCCAACTAATTTCACATAAAACTTATTTTACGGCATGGGAATGTACGTATTGAGCTTCGAGTCCCCATTCCAGTGTTTTATGTTTTCTGTTTTAGGCATGGGGAGAATTGAATAGTCATCCTCCTGCGACACCAGAAAATAGCAAAACAATGAACGTTACTGATCGCCAACTAAGCAACGCTCACAGTGATAATGGGTTAGTCACAGTGATAAACATTCCTATGCATGTACAGATTTATTTTAGATGATTTCAGAGGTTGGTAAATCAGATAGCCTTGTTCCAATCCGGAACGGCGGTAATGCCTTCAATAATCTACAGAAGTGAAACTATAGGAAAAAGGAGACTCTCAGATCCTATGAAGGTTTATAAAAGGTATTACTTTTAAGAAACACTAACGTGAAGTTCAAAGGTTATCGTGCTACCTTATTAGTAAATAGTTTCCATGTTTTCTCACATACACCCATTCTTGCACTTGACCGGCTACTGAATAGTATAGTAAAGTCTTCAGTGTAGAGGTTATTTTGCATTGAACATGTTGGTTGCTCTAATGTAATTGTTAAGCTCATAACGCCTATTGCCTGACAGCATCTTCAATGAAGTTTAATGATTGTATACGGCATGACTTATATGATCTGGAATAAGCTATAATGCGCTGAGCATTACATATTTAGTTTTAGCTATTATTGAGTAACATACAAGGTCTGCACAATAGAAATCCCAGCAAGTGGTGCTTATGGGTTAAACCCCTTTCTTTTCATTAAGTTTTATGAGTTCACATGAGTTCTTTTGGTAAGTTCATTGGGCACAGCTATTCTGGGGAGAACTCTTTAAAACGAAGAACCTACGAACGACGGTTGTAAGTTATGGTTGCCTTGTTAATATTTTGCTAGAGGGGGGTTATCCATTGCACGTTTATCGCTCACTTCCATCTGTTATTGTGCCCTCAGGTTTCTGAATTAGCCAGTAAAGGTTGGCCCAAGTCAGCCGAAATGGAGTTATTGCTGTCCTAGGAATAAAGCGACGTGCCTGCATGTGAACTGCGTAGTGTAGTATAATGTAACCATTCATTTCTATGTAATTTAAGTCCTCCTGTGCATGTGTTGCATATCATGTCGAGTCGCTCAGTATGGTTGTTTATAATTGGAATGTAACCCCAATATCCCGGACGTGTGGCCCGTGGAGTCGTACCATCATTTTAGTATTGAACTGCGCTGGTTGATATGCTCCGGGCGGGTGGCCCGTAGAGCCATGAACTCCGGCGGGTAGCCGTTGAGTTGATTTTATTATTGCGTTTAATTGCAGGGAATTCAATGTAAGGCTTTAAGCCTGGGAAACGGTCAGTTTTTAGGGGAAACTCTGTCCGTTTCGTCCCAAGATTTAAAGGCAAATGCTAACACTCCTGGCCTTAGGGTTGGGAGCATTACACATACTACAAGCCTTTTCCTTTGGACGGCGGTGACACCCCAATCATTGGGTTTATTAGTTATAATTGAGGAATTTATGAAGAATAATACAAACAGTGAAATATGTCTAATTTGGGGGTGTTACAGTTAATTTTGAATCATTATATGTTTTCAACGTAGCCATCTTTAGTTCTTTACTCTTAACTTGCATTTAAAAGATAAAGACTGTTTAACTAGACAAACCCATTTATTCTATATTTTTCTTTAATTTCATATGTTAATGATTAATTAATTAATTATATATGTATATATATATATATATGCACCGTGCAATTATCCAAAGGACTATGTGTCGTTAAGTCAAGTTTTAATCATCTCAATTGAGTTCATGCGATAACAAAATAAGTGGACCAACCAAACTCAAATCATTTGTCAATGGTCTCATTTGTGAGCCCCAATACCAAAATATACCTTAACAAATGAAAAAAAAAGAAAAAAATAACGAAATTTTTAGTTAGACCCCAGTGTTGGTTTATAACTTCACATTGGACATAATCGGAGTTGGTAAATAGAAACATGTTGGTTCAAGTCGACATTTTTAGTAATCAAAATCAATATTCTTTGACAGCTCGTAAAGTGATCATTCATCAACATTCAAAGATTTCTCTTTGTGAGATTAATAACTTGATCTGCATTTGCTCAACGAATCAAAACTAAAAAGCAACGGAAATATATGAGTATGTGTCAATTAGTATTACATTTATGTGATTGTGAATGCTCGTTATCGAAACTCCAGACTTGGAATTTAATTGTCCAAAATTCAAATGAGTCACATTATTATGAGATCATATGCAACAATACATTGTTGAATATGATTTTGTAGAATTAAACATGCTATGAAGATGATTCAGAATTGTAGATCGGCAGTGTGAAATTTTTAACAGTAGTCATAGAATGATATTATAAATTTATAATCATAGCGTGCATTGCATTAAGTCATTAAGTAAATAAAGTAATAAAATAGGATTGCTAAATCTTAATAAGTTTAATAAATTGTTAATTATACTTATTTTTTCTTAATTCCTATTGTGACAAAATATTTTTTCTCTTATATTTTTACTACATATCTATCAAATTAAAAACCTAAAACTATCAACTATTTTATTTTTTCCTCTTAAGTTTTAAATTGATTTCATTTGTAAAAATTTTCTTTTTAAGTTGTTTTTCTTTTCCCACCTAAACTCAACTAATTGAGTTTGAAAAATTCAAAATCCCCCCTAAAAGAGAAAAGACTAAAACTCCCAAAAAAAGTTACTACTTATTTGGATAAAATTGAGTCGGATAAGGGTCGGATCGGTTTTAAATCGAGAACGGTTTGGGTCGAGTTCGGGTTGTCTATTTTCAGTTTACTTCGGGTCAGGTCACTATAGATCGGGTTTAAATTAGGTCGGGTCATTTCGGTTCATGCTAAAATTCAGGTTTCATTTAGTTGTGGCTCGGTTTACTTCAGGTGTTCGGGTCCAAATCAGTTCATCCTATTTCGGGTGTCGATTGGGTATGGATCCGGGTTATTCGGCTTGGGTTTCGGGTCTCGGGTTAGTTTTGCCAGCTTTAGGTGAAGGGCAGATGTAGCATGTCAGGTTTCTAGCTTGATGGTGAAGCAAACATAATGAACATTTTTTTAAAAAGGTTACAAGTTTGCAATTGGCTTGTCAACCTAATTTAAGATGGTAAACAAAACCAAAACCCCTTTGAATCCCCTTCCCCCTTTAATCCTCTCCCTCCTAACTCTCCCCTCTTCCCCCTTCCCCTGCAGTCCTCCTCAATTAAATAGATTATTGAAGTCCACTCATCTGTAAACAGCAAAACCCACTTTATTGCTAAAGATAAAAAAGAAAGGAAAGTGATCACAAGAGAAGAGGCAAGATCTTGATTGTCACAATTTGGATGATCAAAATTAGGGTGATCAAAAATGACTGTTTAAAGTTCTAGAAAAGAGAATTACAAATAATTTCAAAGTGATAGGAGTTGAATGGTAGTTAAATAAGTGGAGTTAAAGTTGAGTGCTTGGAGAAATATTCTTTTTGATAATTTCGATACAAAGTATTTAGTTAATATAAATATGAATATTTATTAAATTATTTGAAATGATAGGTTTTTCTTGGTAACTTGCATATCTTAGGGTTTACACAAGGGTGTGCTCTGATGCAAATGAAATGTCTAAAATATTTTTTCTAAGAAAATATTTCCTCATTATGTAATTTTTCTTGTGATTCGTTCTATTATGAAAAATGGATGATGACGAAGTCATCTAAAAGATCCACCACGGGTAAAATTTTTGAAAGTTACGTGGTTGACATATGAAGGGTGTGGAGCAAATAATTAAGCCATCTCTTTTGGATACATTTTCATTCTCTATGTTTAAAGGATATGCAACTGAATTTGGGTATGAAATCGGTCGAATTCTACTCTTTAGAACATGGGAGCACCTTTGGTATTGAGCTGAGGACAATAGAAACGGAATATGAAGCAAGGGCTATGGTTGTATATTGTAAGGGTACAGAGGAGGTTGATCTATACATTGGTCATGGAGTTAATAAACTATAATTAGTTCCTGGGGCTCTAGCCATAACAAGTGATCTAGGAGAAACGAGTGAGAAGCAAACCAAAATAGCAAAGGAATCTTGTAGGACACAGTCCAAACCTAATAAAAGTAAACAACCTAATTAACCTTAAACCTCAAAACTAGTAAGCTAAACTAGGAAGGTAACATCTACCCCAAGACCAGACGTACCAAGCTCCAAAGCCAAAGTAGTTAGGGGCTGAAACACAAAGCCTAAAATAAGAAGTTGTAGGTTTAGCTGCCAAGCCCTAAGAAAGCAAACAACCCCTAAGTTTAGCACCTAGAAAATCCAAAATGGATACTTCAAGCCCAAAAATCAGAGGACCTCATAAAGCTAGAATTAGTGCCCAACCTAAGCAGTTAAACAAACCAATTAGGCCTATGATGACCTCTTCAACTCCAAGAAGCAAATAGGTAGGCAGTTCCCAACCCAAAAAGAGCAATAATGTAACTTCAAACACGTTAAAAACCCAGACCTACCTAGTAGAATGTACAATATAATCGAATGTGCCCTAGGCCTAACTTACTAATTCTATGGGATCAATTAGTTGGGCGATCATCCCTAACTAACTGATCTTCAGATAGTGAGTACCAGTCCTCACCAGAAGACATGCCTAGGGGAAGATATGAATTTATTGATGACTTGCTAGATGACTCGGGGTTTATGAATGCAGATGGTACATTCTATATGAGTCCAAAGAAAGATATAAAGGTTATAGAGGATGACGAAGCGGGTGGAACTAATGAGACAATGATGAAGCTAATGATGTAGCAATGAAATTGAGGATATAGAAACTAGTGATGATAAGTAGGAGATAACTAAGGGTAAAGTGGCACAATTCAAGCAACAAAGAGCCCAAAAGGTAATTAATAGGAAGATACAAATCTAATTGGTAGCACATTTGTGAAAGTGATTGCAATCTAAAGGCTCAAGTAGGGTTCAAGCCAGGTGAGTTTCACAGTAAATGTGACGACCCAAGTAAGGATATGAAGAAATAGAGGCCAACCAAAGCTGATGAGGTGTTTAACTTTATGATGTGTGAGCTTTAGGAAAACTCAAGCAAGGAACTTTGCAATCTAAATGTGAGCTTGAATCAAGAACATTAATGGAGTCAAGGATATAACAAGGGATATGAATGAGATAAAGGCAATGTCACTGCCTAAGCTAGGAAGGAATCCACCCTCTAAACTCTAAAGGCATAGCCACTAGCTTAGATTAAAGAAAACCACTCAGATTAATCAACCAAATCAGATTGTTTAAAGTGAGATTTCAAGAGGAGTGTATAAAAACACAAAGCTTCGCATTCATTCATTCAATTTTGATTCCAACAAGCTACCAAGGAGGCATACATACATGTCTAAGCTAGTATCCAAGCAAGTAGGCGGGTTCCTTAACAATCAGGAAACTTTTAAATAAGTTTAAACAAAGTTAATCACAAATTTAAATTTAGTTAAACTAACTACAACAATGAGTCTAGGTACTGTAAGTTTTGATTACATTAAAATTAAGCTTGAACATGTAGCAAACACTCTTAACCACTTGCACATGGAGGAGAAAGAGCTGCGGATTGCTTTTCAACTAGCAAATCAGAATGCAAGTAGATCTTTTTCTTTCTTCCAATAGGCCGACTGGACTTTTAAAGCTAAAAAAGCTCCATGATGACGTCTCTAGTAGTCCAAGAAGGCAAAGAAGCAAGTAGGCATGTCACAAAACCTTCCCCATTAATGAAAACCAATGCATAGTCAAAACAATGTACGTAAGCTTAATTAACCCGATTTAACATTGAAAAAGATCAAAAGAGCTCTTCATCATAAACTGGATAGACCTGATTTTTTGTGTGGATAGATTCTCTAAGATTTTAAAGAAACCCCAAACCATAAAATTGCCCTTAAATCAGGTTTAGGTGGAAGATTCAACTCAATTACTATAACCAGGTTAGAATGGGCAAAAACTGGAACGGTCAGTTTGTGGAAGTTGAATCACTTGGAAGAGCTTGACTTGGCCTTGATTTCTTTGCATAATAAGGTACACTAGGATATTAACTAGCATCCCAAGCAAAAGTATTGGCTTGAAATTAGGTCTTTGTTTGAGAACTAAGCTGATATCCAAAACTGCTAAGAATAGAGCTCAATCTGCTTAAGTCCAATCTGGTTAACTAAAACCCCATCAAGAGCTAGACTTAGCCTCAAATTTCTTTCTTGGTTTGGTACCTTGGGGTGTTGGCGATTATCCTAACCAAAAATATTTTACCTAAATATGGTTTTAGGTGGTGAACTAACCTAAACCACAAATCAGGCAGAATTGAATCAATTCTATGCATGTTGGATTTTTGGGCTATTTGAGAAAAATGCCTTGGACTTAAGCTAAAAAATATTTATCTAAGATAGAATATACATAATCAGGAGTCTAGCAAAGTTAGACTTTCCCAAAGGATGCCTTGGGAATACCAAAGAAATCATTGTCCAAAATGTGTTTAGTTCTATATTTGAAAAGGAGATCAAAGTTTAGGTTTGATTAACCAATGCTTGATTACCTTAAGCCTCCTTGGCTTGATTAGTCCTTTGGTCATGGTTCGGATTATGGGAACTCTCTATAGCACCTTGCTTCATGTTAACCTCCCCTTCTTCAAGAGGATTTGTCCTCAATTCGGAAGCATCTTCAAAGTTGTCCTTGATATAAGGACTCAAATTACCACATTTAAATGAGGCTAAAATAGCCCTATCTTCCAGGATAAACTTCAAACACTTTCTATGCTTGCTTGCTCTAGCTTGGTAAGCTGCATTCACATTCTCTGTGTAACTCCTAATTTGTTCATGCAACTTCCTCATCTCCTTCGCCCTCAACTCAACATCACGATTCATTCTTGACTCACTTGGAATGGGTAGTAAGTAAATCTTATGTCTAAGGCCATTGATTGGTGGTAACCCTGGGGGTAGGTCATTAAGACAAACATCCCCAAACTCATGCATAAGGGGTTTAGCTAGAAAATACAAAGGTGTCTCCCCCTCTCTTTTTTCTAACACAAGCAACTTTCTTCATGGAACTCTCCACCTGGGTTTCACACAAAACATGGCATTGTCACTTGTGTTTCCCTTCCCATTAGTTTGGATAGTGGGCTTAATTTGGTTAGGTGGTAAGGGAGCTAGGGTACAACTATGGCCTTTCACCTTAGGAAGTAAGCATTAGGCTGTCTATAGTGAACAACACTCTTATCAAGCTGCCATGGCCTTCCTAGTAACAAATGGCAAGCATCCATAGGCAATATGTTGCAAAGTACTTCATCCTTCAAATTTCCTATGGATTAAACAATCACAGCTTGTCTATTTACATGAACTTCATTTCCCTTTTTAAGCCATTAGAGTGAATAGGATTGTGGGTGTTGGATAGTAGGTGGACCCAATTTTTCAATTAAACAAATGGAGCCAACATTAGTGTAACTTTCCCCGTCAATATAATCAAGCTACATAGCTTGCCTCTACACTGTGAGTAAAAGATGTGTTCTTTCTAATTTCCTCTTTAGAACCCTCCATCGTGTGTAGGATTCTTCTAAGCACAAGCATTTCTCCCACATTAGGAGCAAGGACAGTAGTTTTTTCCTCCTTCCCTTTATCTTCCTTACTTGTTTCCAAGTGAATCTGATCAATATCTTCGATCTCTTTGATGGTGAGTGCTCTTCTATTTGGACAATCAGCTTGGAAGTGTCTATAACCTTGG
The DNA here is from genome assembly GCA_029747015.1 of Carnegiea gigantea. Classification (NCBI taxonomy): domain Eukaryota; kingdom Viridiplantae; phylum Streptophyta; class Magnoliopsida; order Caryophyllales; family Cactaceae; genus Carnegiea; species Carnegiea gigantea. The sequence goes on along the minus strand of JAKOGI010000346.1, from coordinate 635,997 downwards.
CATTTAAAGCACCTTTTTCCATCAAGTTGCTTAGGAAACTCTTTAACAATGCCCTTTCCCTTATCCTTGCTTTTGTCTTCCTCAGGTTGAGAGTTAAGTTATGAATAAGAGCTTGTAAAGGCCTCTTGTTTTTGGAGTGTCTCTCCACTTTGATGGATAATTTGCACACATCTTCAAAAGTCCAATAAGATTGTGACTCAACCTTTTTAGCAATAGTAGAATCAAGGTCCCTTAGGAACCTAGCCATGGTGTGATTGGTTCCTCTTCTAAGCCATTCCGAATCTAGATTTGTTTAAACTCTCTAATGTATTCCTCCACACTCATACATCCTTGACTAAGGGAGGTGACTATTAGACAATGATCATGCTTGTAATAATTAGGGAGAAATCATTTACGCATTAGTTTCTTGAGTTTAGACCATGTTCTGATCCAAGACTTTCCTTCTTTAGCTCTTTATCTTTTAGTATTTTCATACCAACGGGATGCATATTTCTTGAGTTTAAGAATTGCTATATTAAAGGCTTTCTCATTAGAATAGCCCTTAATATCAAAGAACCTCTCCAAAGTTTGAATCCGCTCTAGGTACACATCCGGGTTTGAGGTACCCTCAAATTCAGGAGGATCAAACTTTATATCCCTTAAGTCATCTTCATTACTTCATGGTGGGCTTCTTCTTCCCCTAAGTGAGTGTTCATCTTGGGATAAAGATGAGCTATATGGGGTTGGGGTATCTATTTGCTAGCCAGGCTCTCTTCTCCTACCCCCTCTGGGGTTATCCCTAAATCTGGCTAGAACTTCAGCCAAGTTATTGGTAAGGGTTTGGACATCCCTCTGAAGTTAGACTATACTTTTCCCTTACTAACTCATGGGCTTCCTCAAGGCTTGGTGCCCTAGAAACCTTAGTTTGAGAAAGATCAACTTCATCCCTCCCGGACATGGCTCAGAAACAAAGCTTAGGCCGTTTGAAGAGTTTTGGTTCTTTGTAGCTAGTTTTGTGTTTTAGGTAGAATGGGTTCTTTATAGCTTTAAGAAATGTGGTAATGGAGTAGAATCAGATTGTAAACCAATGAAATAGCAAGTAGATCACTTACTAGGTTATGCTCTGATACCACTTTGACACGTGAGCTTTAGGAAAACTCAAGTAAGAGACTTTGCAATCTAAATGTGAGCTTGAATCAGGAACATCAATAGAGTCATGGACAGAATAGGGGATATGAATGGGATAAGGCAATGCCACTACCCAAGCTAGGAAGGAATCCACCCTCTAAACTCTAAAGGCACAGCCACCAAGCTTAGATTAAAGGAAATCATTCAGATTAATCAACCAAATCAGATTGTTTAAAGTGAGATTTCAAGAGGAGTGTGTAAAAACACAAAGCTTTGCTTTCATTCATTCAATTTCAGTTACAACAAGCTACCAAGGAGGCATATATACACGTCCAAGCTAATAGCTAAGCAAGTGGGCAAGTTCCTTAACAATTAGGAAACCTTTAAAAAAGCACAGATAAGGCTAATCACGAACTGAAATTTAGCTAAGCTAATTACAACAATGAGTCCATCTAATACAAGTTTTGATTAGATTAAACTTAAGCTTAAACATGTAGTAAAAACCCTTAAGAGCCACTTGCACATGGAAGAGAGAGAAATAGTAGGCTGCTGCAGATTGCTTTTCAAGTAGTAAATCATAATATAAGTGGATCTTTTTCTTTCGTCCAATTGGCCACCTGGATTTCTTCTAATTGGCCAACTTGATTTCTTCCAATTAGCCAACTTGACTTTCAAAGCTGAAAAAGCTCCATGATGATGTTTCTTGTTGTCCAAGAAGGAAAAAAGGCAACTAGGTAGGTCACAAAACCCTTGCCATTAAGGAAAACCAATGCAAACTCAAAACAGTGTACTTAGGCTTAATTAACCCAGTTTAACACTGAAAAAGATCAAAAGAGTTCTTTATCATAAACTGGATTTATACCTAATTTTTTTGTATGAATGGATTCCCCAAGATGTTAGTGAACACCCCAAACCATAAAATTTCCCACAAAATAGGTTTAGGTGGAAGATTCAACTCAATTACTAAAACCGGGTTAGAATGGGCTAAAACTAGATTGTCAGTTTGTGGAAGTTGAATCACTTAGAAGAACTTGACTTGGCCTTGATTTCTTTGCATGGTAAGGTACCCTATGATGTTAACTAATATCCCAAGAAAATACGTTGGTCTAAATTAGGTTCTTATTTGAGAACCAGGCTAATTTCCAAAATTAGTCAGAATAGAGCTTAATTTGCTTGAGTCCACTTTGGTTAATTGAAACCCCATCAAGAACTAGGCTTAGCCTTGAATTTCTTTCTTGTTCCATACTTAGGATGTTGTATATCATCCTAATAAAAAATATTTCCCCTAAATCTAGGCTTAGGTGGTGACTAGCCTAAACCATAAAACCGGGCAGAATTGAACCAATTATGCACATGTGTGATTTTTGGGCTATTCGAGCAAAACTCCTTAGACATAGCCACAAATGATTTGTCCAAGCAATAATAGACATATTAGGGAGTCCAACAAAGTTGGACTCGCCTAAAGGACACCTTGGGAACACCAAGAAATTGCTATCCAAAACTGTGCTTAGTTCTGGATTTGAAAAGGAGATTAGAGTTTGGTTTTGAGTAACCAATGCTTGAGTACCTTGGACCTCATTGGCTTAGTTAGTCTACTGGCCATGGTTTGGATTATGGGAATTCTCTATGGCACCTTGCTCTGCATCACTTTAAGACCCTTAAATAGCAAATAGACGTGACTTTTGCCACTATTTAAAAACTTAAAGATATAGTGATCAAGTATTCTTTAACTCAATGGTATGACCTGAAGTTCAATGTCTCAAATGTAACTAGCAGTTAAAGTGCAAAAAAGGTTGTAAATTCAGAATATGTACTTCTAGGATAGGAAGTGACCTACCTATGCAGTTAAATCAACTAATAATCACCATAGATACATAAGGAACATGTTGAAGAATACACAACTAACCTTATTTGAGTTGTTACTATTTGATGAAGTATCGAGTGAAACTCCACTGGCCAACAAAAGAGCTAATGACTGAGTTAAAGAAAGAATTTGGGGTTTGCATAACTAAGTGGGTAGCATACCAAATCAAGTAGTATACATAGGCTCTCGTTTGAGTCTATACGGGATCACTCCTTTAATGTAGGCAGGTACTTAGAAGAGCCTAAAAGATCAAACAAGGAGGACACCTTCAATTTTAAAAAATAACTCCAAAATCATAAAGAGATTCTAGCCTTTTAAAGGTTTTTTGTGTATTATTATGGGCTTAAAAAACACTACTGAGTAGGAGTAGATCTATAATCTATATAGGTGCAGGTTCTTGAATATTTCTTTAGGGGGTACATTATTGGCTGTAATTGGTATGGATGGAAATAATCAAAATTTTCCAATTGCATGGGCATTGGAAGAAGAAGAGAATGATAAGAGGTGGAAATGGTTAATGAGCAACTCAAAGGAGTGCTTGGGACACCAAATGGTGATGGCTGGTCCATTATTTTTTATTAGCACAAGGCAAAACTTCATAGCTTGAATATTTAGTATTTCTTTTCATACAATTTTCAGTTTATTTCATTAATGTTTCATATTAATTGTTTAACTTAAACATGCAGTGTTGCATTCTATTTCAATAATTTGGCCTAAGAGTGAGCATAGAAGTTATGCAAGGTGTACGTATGCCAATTAATGCAAACAACATACCATAGAGGTGATGATCCAAAAATGTTGTTCTAAAATGCTGTAAAGGCATATAATGAACTGACTTCGGATATTTGGATGAGTTGAAGTTGGCTTAATCAAAGGTAACTTAAGAGTCCTTGGCTCAAAATCCTATAACTTTTTGTAGGCTTACATGAACACTAAAACAAAGTGTGATGTGTTGAATAACATAGTTGAGGCATTTAATGCATATATTGTCCATGCACGGGCCAACCACTTAGTTTATATTCTTGAAGACATTAGGATAGCATTGATGAAGAGGAAACATAGAGAATACTGAGGATGAAATATGTCTAAGGAAATAGCTAGAGAAAGAAAGAGAATACATAAGAAACTGTCACCTATGGCCTCTAAAAATTGGTTATTTGAAGTCAGCCAAAGCCTTTATAGCCTTCATGATGGTATGAACTTGTCTTCATGCACCTATAGAAAAACTAGAGGCGCCTTTTGTTATACAATTGCCTACGCAATTTGGTTGGAGGAAGATGCTGAAAAATTTGTGTGCCTATTCTTCCAGAAAGCAACATACGTGGAAGCATATAAAGGGGGCACCCTGCTATGTTAAGGTCAAAAGCATTGGCCCTAGAAAAACTTCTCATTATATCCTCTTGCTATTAAAGATGGTCTTCGGAGAACAAGATGGAACAGAAAAAAGATCTATATGAGAATACAAAGGAATCTTCCCACCAAACATGGGGTTGAAATAAGATGTAAAACCTGCCATTAACTTAGGCATAAGACAGGCAACAGGAAGTCACATCTTCACCGAAGAAAAAAAGAAAAGGAAGGCCTATGAAACATCCTATACTGTCACCTCAAGACATTGCTACATCACACTCTACTAGAGGGAGGGGTACAGGAAAAGGAAGAGAAGCACAAGAATGGGGAGAGGAAACACAGGAAAGGGAAGAGGTAAGGGAAGATCTAATGTAATGTAATTACTTACTCATTTTTCAACTCTATTTTTTAGTTGTAATTATTTAATAATTTTATCACCAACGATATTGCATTTTTTAATTTTTCTTGAGGGTAAACTTTTTTCAGGTCATTGTTGCAACAAGTAATCAAACATCTTTGATTGAACAAGGATAGCTAGCTACCCTAGGCCAAGCCTTCATAGCCAATAATAGCTCCCATCCAAGCCATTAAAGATTCTTTACAAAATTGAAGTATTTGAACACTTCCTTTCTTTTACTTTTTTTCCGTTTTGGGGAAGTTTAATATTTAGGAAGTAGTACTACTCTAAGACAATTGCTTAGTTATTAGTCACTTATGTAGCTCCATTGCTAAGTGTGTGATTAAAAGCTGTAACTTTTTGGCAATTACTAGAACAAATAGTAATTCGGGCATGTTTATTAAATCCCTCGACGTGCTCATTAATATGTAATGCAGCCACTAGACCAAGTGAACTCTAACTTTATAAGTTAATGTTTATGAAGTTGATGTGAAGTTATCAAGTTTAAGTTATGTTATAATAGCTTCAATACCGCATTCTATTTTTAGTTGCTAAACAAGAAGCATATATATTAATAGTTGCTAATTTCAATTGCTAAACAGTCGACAACCCATTCCAATTAGAATTCAAACCTCATTCATTCATTGAGTACATACTAGAGTATATTGCAAGCATACCAAACACAAAAAGATTCAAGCCAATCGCAACTTATCCCACCATCTACCTAACTTTAATCCACTCTTTGTTAACATTATTATACCACCCTTAATAAAAGAACAACCAGTAACACAACGACAAAACAAAACCATAAGTTCTTATATCCTAAGTGCTAACTCCCATTACGCTTTAGCCTAAGAAATTCTTCCTTCACAAGCTTCAATTCCTCCTTTGCATTTTTCCTTTTTATCTTCTATTTGCAATTTTACTTCTCAATCTGAAGTCTTGATCTAGTAACATTCTCATCTCACTAGCTGCATATATATTTTTCGTCATTTTTGACTCCCTTATTGTTCACTTCTTCCCTTGTCTTTATATTCATGATAGATGCTTAGAATACACTTAATTTTAGGGTTGTTGTGCTGCATTTTTGGACAGAATTGTGTACTTTATGTTATAATCTATACTCATTTTCCTGTTTTACGCTAGGTATGGTTCTTTTCTATGTTTGTAGGTTTTGGGACATTTTTGCCCTTACTTTGACCACAGTTGAGTGTATTTTGACTACCCATATATGCCCCTAAGTGGCCATGCCGTGCAAAAGAAAGAAGAACCAAAGAATGCTCAGATAGAGGCAACCACGGACCCTCCGTGGTGATGGCCATGGTCTGTGGTAATTAAGCCTGAAACTATTGCCTCTTCATCTTCCTTCGTCTTATGGCTAAGGATGGCTGAGTTTAAGCATAAATAGGATTCTTTTTCGGTTGCAATGAAGGGAGAGCAAAGAAAACCAAAGCATCTGACTCTCACTTTTATCATTAGTTCTACGATTTTTCTAGTTTTCTTTAGAGTAAGAAGAGGATTTGGAGTGGAAGATTGACACTTGGAGGTTTAGAGTTTGGGAAGCCATTGAAGACCACCATTGTTGCTAAGTTTTTCTTTCCTTTTATTTCTTCTTGAACTTTTGTTTAGATGTTGAATAATTCTATTATGTCTGAGTAATTTTTCTTAATCTAGGGACGTGTTAGCCAAAGTATTAATGTTGGATCTCTAATTTTTAATATTTGTACTTTATCCAATTGGTTTCATTGAATTCTATCTTGTGAATGAGCTGTTGTGAGTAAGTTTTGGCCAGATTTGCTTGCATACACTTGGCAATTGAGTGAAGTAATGAAAGGAGAAACTTACTATTAGAACAACAAGTTAGAACTTAATTTGACAACTGCTTAAAAGCAAGTTGGTAAGAGGAAAATATTAGCAATCAAGAATCTCTAACCAAGACTAACCAAGGATATTTGAAAGAATGTTAATTGGATTAGTTTAGGTAATTAGTGTGTTTTGAAAGAAAAGATTAAATCTTTAGTTCTATTACACTATTTTGAACCATCCAATTTAGATAAAGTGCATAACTATATCCAACACTAGGTGAAGCCATTCCCTAGTTGCCGTTAATCCAATTGAACTTTAACAGTTAAATAATGGTAGTTGAGACATTCGATTGAAGATTTAGTTGCTTAGCTTTTTATAATAGGTTAAAACTCGATAGACTACACTTGGTCTCTATGGGATCGATATTAAAACTATACTGCAACAGCTGTGCAGTTGCGATAGCAATCAAGTTTTTGGCGCCATTGTTAGGGACCAATTTTGTGGATATTGAGTTTGCCTATTTAGATTGACTAAGTATTCTTTTTTGTCATTTTCTTTTATTTTCTTGATTTGCGTTGGTAGTGGTTTGTGATGATTTTTGCAGGATCTTGCCACTTATATACGAAGTCCCTTTCCATTTGAATTCGATCCAGAAATAGAAAGGACTTTTCGCTCTAGGAGAAAGAAGTTGAAGTTAAGAGAACAAAGAGCCAAAGCTCAAGAAGCCTCTTTAACGATGGCGGGAGGCAGAGATGATCAAAGAACGACACTTCGAGATTTTGTTACCCTAGGAGTCTAGGGCATTACCTCTAGTATCGCCCAACTGAACATAGAAGCCCACAATTTTGAGCTTAAGCTGAAGCTAACCTCTATGGTGTAACAATCCCAATTTGGAGGCACCCCACTAGAAGATCCTAACCTACACTTCTCGGTATTCTTAGAGGTGTGCAACACGCTGAAGCTCAATGGTGTCTCAATTGATGCTATAAGGTTGCGGCTATTTCTCTTTTCATTGAGGGACAAGGCAAGAGTGTGGCTCCATTCTTTGCCTTCAGGATGCATCACAACATGGAATAAGCGCACTAAAGCCTTTCTTGCGAAGTTCTTTCCTCCTCATAAGATGGCAAGTTTGAGAAACCAAATCACTACTTTTGCTCAAAGAGAGGACAAATTGTTATATAAAGCCTGGGAGCATTTCAAAGGCCTATTGAGGCTATGTCTATATCATGGTCTCCAACAGCGGATGTTAGTGCAAGTTTTCCATAATGGAGTCACCCAATCAGTAACGTATACTATGGACGTAGCTGTGGGAGGTACACTTATGAACAAAATTGAAGACAAGGCTTACAATATTATTGAAGAGATGGCATTGAATAACTACCAATGGTCTAATAAGAGAAGCCAACTTAAGAAGGTTGGAGGTAAGTTGGAACTTGATGCTGTCTCTATGCTTTCAGCTAATGTAGGTGTCAGGTCTCAAAGGTTAGAACGATTGAATGTTGATTCTATTAGTTTAAGTACACCTTCCCCATCATGTGAGATTTGTGGGTCAGTTGATCATTTGACTGTGAATTATCAAGTTGGGAGCCCATTTGCTCAAGATGTTAGTGAACTAGTCAACTATGTCGACAATTTTAATCCTAGACCAACCAATGGTCCATTCTCAAACACCTATAATCCTAGTTGAAGAAATCACCCCAATTTCTCCTATGGGTCTAATAGCCCTCCTATGCCTCAAATGAATTTTAGACCACGCCCTGGATTTTAAAGACCTCCTTATCCTCAACAAACACCTCAAAAATCCAACTTAGAAACCATGATGAAGAATATGCCTTTGGAGCAACAAAAACAAGATGAGTGCATCAAGTAATTAGCCTTTAAGGTTGATGTGCTTACTACTCATAATAAGATGTTAGAAACTCAAATTACTCAACAAGCTACCTCTTCATTTACACCCCTAGGTTGATTTCCTAGTAAGAACAAGCCTAGCCCAGGGGAACAATGTAATGCCATGATATTCAGAGGGGACAACTAACTTAAGGGACCTAGGGGGATTGGCCAAAATGAGCATTCACATAATAGAAATGATGAGGTTGTTGAGAAGGAGGTGTGTACTTCTTCTAATGATGTCATAGGTGATGATGTTCATAATTCTAATAAGATTCCTAATAATCCCATGAAAAATTCCCCCAAGACCCTATGTACCACCTTTGTCGTTCCCCTAAAGAATGGCTAAGGCTAAACTAAACCAACAATTTGAAAAGTTTTTAGAGGTCCTTAAGAAATTGTATATCAATATTCTATTCACTGATGCCTTGTTGCAAATGCCTTCTTATCCTAAGTTTTTGAAAGAGATTTTGTCTAATAAAAGAAGCTAGAAGAGCATGAAACAGTGGCACTGACTGAAGAATGTACTGTTGTGATTCAAAATAAGCTCCATGCTAAGCTTACAGACCCCGCTAGTTTTGCTATTCCTTGTCTGATAGAGAATGTGTCAATAGATCATGCCTTGTATGATTTAGAGTCCAGCGTAAGTTTAATGCCCTTTTCTCCTTATAAAAAGCCGGACTTAGTAGAGATAAGACCCATTACCATTTCTCTATAATTGGCAAACCGTTCTGTAAAGTACCCTGTAGGTATTTTAGAAGATGCCCCTATTAAAGGAGGAGATTTATATGTGCCCATAGATTTTATCATTCTTGAAATGGAAGAGGATACAAGTACCCTCATTATTCTTAGGAGGCCATTCTTGGCCACTGCTGGGTGCTGTATAAATGTCAAAAATGACAAACTATCTTTTGATGTGGATGATGAACATGTGGAAGTTAAAGCTTCAAAATTTCCTTCTATCTTTGGTGAGTGTCATCAGATTGATGTAATGGGTAGTTTGGTATAAAAGACCATTTCTAGTAACGATTCTCACGATCCACTTAAGCATTGTTTATTAAGTAATGGAAGTAGCAATGTGTGCTCAATTCCTAGAAGCTTCTCCACCAGTTAACCTAGCCCTTGCTAAGGTGGAAACGCTAGTACATGACGAAGTGCCCTTGTTAGATGAGAAACATGCCTCCAAGATAGATCTAAAACCTCTTCCTTCTTCTTTGAGGTATGAGTTTTTTGGCCCCAATTCTACATATTCTGTTATTGTGAATATGATTTTTAAATGCATCTCAAGTAGACTCTTTGCTCAAAATACTTAGGCTACATCGTAAGGCCATAGGATATACTTTTGATGGCCTTAAAGGAATTCACCCTTCTATGTGCATGCTTTATATTTTGATGGAAGATGTCCATAAACCCTCAATTGAACACCAAAGAAGGTTGAACCCTAATATGCAAGATGTGGTCAAGAAAGAAATTTTGAAATTACTCAGGGCTAGCATTATCTGCCCTATCTTTGATAGCTAGTGGGTAAGCCCGGTCCATATTGTGCTTAAAGATGGGAGGAATGACAGTTGTAAAAAATGAGAATAATGAGCTAATAGCTACTAGGACAATTACAGGGTGGCATATGTGCATGAACTAGGAAGTTGAATAAAGCCACACGTAAGGGCCATTTTTCCATACCCTTCATTAATTAAATGCTTGAGAGGCTGGGAAAGAATTCTTGTTTTTGCTACTTAGATGGCTTTTCAGGTTTTTCCAAATCCCTATTCACCCTAGTGACCAAGAAAAATCACATTTACTTGTCCATACGGTACAGGAGAATGCAATTTAGACTGTGTAACTCCCCCTCTACTTTTCAATGATGCATGATGACTATCTTTTCCGACTTCATTGAGGATATAATAGAAGTCTTTATGGATGACTTTTCTGTGTATGGAATAACTTTTGACCATTGCTTGAATCATTTGTCTAAAGTTCGCAACGGTGTGAAGATATAAATTTGGTCTTGAATTGAAAAAAGTGCCATTTTATAGTAGAAGAGGGGGTTGTTTTAGGCATATTATTTTAAATAGCGGCATTGAAGTGGATAAGACAAAGGTAGAGGCAACTGAGAGATTGCCACCATCTTCTTCTATAAAGAGTGTAAACAGTTTTCTTGGACACATTGGTTTTACCAACGGTTCATGAAAGATTTTTCAAAAATTGCAAAACCTTTCACCCATTTGCTTGTCAAAGATGTGCCCTTTGAGTTTAATGAAGAGTGTTTAGTGCTTTTCACAGGTTGAAGGAGGCTTTGATTTCCACCCCAATTATGTAAGCCCTGGATTGGGGTTACATTTTGAGGTTATGTGCTATACTAGTGACTATGAAGTGGGAGTAGTTTTGGGGCAACGAAAGGATAATAAGCCCTATGCCATTTACTATACGAGTCGAACTTTGGATGATGCTCAACTGAATTATGCCACAACTGAGCAAGAGTTCCAAGCCGTTTTGTTCGCCTTACAAATTTCGTTCGTATTTGATCGATTCTAAAGTGATCATTTTTACTGATCATACCGCCTTGAAGCATCTCCTGAAGAAGTCCAACTCTGAGCCCTGTCTCATTCGTTAGGTACTTCTTCTCCAAGAGTTTGACTTGGAAATTAGAGACAAGGCTGATCATGAAAACGTAGTTGCGGACCACTTATCTTGCTTGGGTCGCGAGGCCACTCCAATAGAAGAGCTCCCATTAACGACTCTTTTCCAGATGACCAACTCCTTGCAACATCTCACTAGGCGGTGCCATGGTATGCTGATTTGGTGAATTTCAAGGTGTGTGGAGTGATGACATCCGGATTAGCTTATCAACAAAGGAAGAGATTCCTTTCTGATGCAAAATATTATGTGCAGGAGGAGCCTCTCCTCTATGAGTTATGTGGAGATGGCATTTATAGAACATGTTTGCCAGAAGATGAGGTTCCTAGTATCCTCTACCATTGCCATGCCTCAACTTATGGTAGGCACTTTAGTCCCGATAAGAATATAGCTAAGGTGCTTCATGCCAACTTCTATTGGCCCATTCTCTTTAAAGATGCAAGAACCTTCGTTATGAATTGCGATAGATGCCGAAAGACATGTAACATTTCCAAAAGACATGATATGCCTCAAAGTGGGATTCTTAAGGTAGAACTTTTTGATGTAAGAGGGATTGATTTTGTGGGACCATTTTCTCCTTCTCACAATAATCTTTACATCCTCATGGCGGTTGATTATGTTTCCAAATGGGTAGAAGCTATTGGCTCTCCTACCAATGATTCCAAGGTGGCAATCAAGTTTCTTAAAAAGAACATATTTACAAGGTTTGGCACACCGAGAGCTCTTTTGAGTGATAATGGGACTCATTTTTGCAGCAAGTTACTTGAGTCTCTCTTAAAGAAGTATGGGATTTTTCATAAGATTGCTACGCCCTATCATCAGCAAACGAGTGGTCAAGTTGAATTGTCTAATCAAGAATTGAAAAGCATTTTGGAGAAAACGGTCGATCGACCCCGAAAAGATTGGTCTAAAAAGCTTGATGTTGCTCCTTGGACCTACCGGACTGCTTATAAAACTCCTCTCTGTACTACTCCATGCCGCTTAGTTTTCGAAAAGTCTTGCCATTTGCCGGTTAAGTTAGAACACAAAGAATATTAGACAATTAGAACCCTCAATTTTGATCTTAAGGCGGCCGGTGAGAAAAGGCTTTTTGCAATCGAATGAGTTAGATGAATTATGTCTGGAAGCCTATGAAAACTCAAAATTTTATAAGGAAAGGACCAAGCACTAGCATGATAAGCATATTATGAAGAAAAGATTTAAGGCAGGTGACTCCATCCTATTATTTAATTTCAAGTTGTGGTTATTTCTGGGCAAGCTGATATCCCAGTGGTCGGGGCCATTTAAAGTAATAAAGGTCTTTCCTCATGAAGTAGTGGAGGTCTGGAGCGAGACAACTGGTACGTTCAAAGTCAGTGGCAGCGTCTTAAGTCTTATTATGTGAGAGACCCTATTGATAAGCTACTATCCATCACCTTTCTCATCTCGAGCCCTCCTAGCTCCCAACTATAAAAGAGTACTTTTTGGGAGGCAACCCAAGTTGTTTTTTTCATTTCCTAGTTTTTCTTTTCTTTGATTGTATCTATTATTTTATTTTTTTAAAGAAAAAAAAGAAAAAAAACAAAGAGAAAAAGCATGAAAAAGAAAGGGAAAAAAAGCATAAGCGAAAGAGAAAGAAACAAAATTCGAGTGAGCAAAGAGGCAATAAGAAGAATGAAAAAAATCATCAATAAATCATAAAAAAAATAATAAGAGAGTTTTTGCCTCTATTCCAGAGCTCTCCACGAATCCCTCGTGGTGTCCATTACGGTCCGTGGCGGAGTTGCTTGACAAACTGAAGAAAACTCGGAGACAGAGCTCACCACGGACCGTCCGTGGTAAGACGCCCCGTCCACGGCCAACGGTTTTTCATGCCCTTTTGACCCGAGATCCTTTCATCTTCCTCACTTTTTCGTCCTTTCTCACTCTAAAACCTCCACAGCCACCACCTCTAAAAGCTTCAATTTTTTTTATCATTTTTTCCTCAAATTTCTCTCCTTTCTTCTCATTTTCTTCCCTCTTTCACTAAATTTTCTTAATTTTCTCATTTCTTGCTCTCTTTCTCTCACATTCTACCCATCTTCATACCCCAAGTTTCACCAACTCCACTTCAACCTCCATTCTTCCAAATTTTCTCTTTGTCTTCCATATTGCTTCCTATGTCACTTTCTTTTTCTCAAATTTTGCATTTTTAGTTCTTTTCTTTTCTATTTTCACTTAATTAGATTTTCAACTTTTCACCCATCCATTTCACCATTTCAATGGCACCCAAAAAAAGGGTAAGAACCATCTAAGAGGTGGGAACATCCAGTTAAGCACCTCAAAGAGCATCCCGGACTTCCCAAACCTCAACAAACACGCAAAACCGAGGTAATATCCGTAACCCCCTTAGTTTAACACATCCCGAGCATTTTGCTAAATACAATAATTTTGGTAGTAAATTGATTGTTGCTATTCATTATTATGATGAGGATTTGTTCGCTAGATTAAGTTTGTTGGATGACATCAATTAGTTGTTTTGCTAAGGGAGGTATGGGGCAATTTTTAGAGACTAGAGACCACACTTATCATGACCTCACCCTTGAATTTTTGAGCAATTTGCATGTGGAGGTGATGAGTGGGCCTCGTTGTCAAGAAGGATACATTTTCTTCTATCTAAACATGGAGTTTCATGAACTCAACTTAAGTGTCTTTAATAGCATATTCGGTTTTCTGCTGAGTATGGACTTGCCTTATCAACATGTTCCCAAAGAATTTAACTTGAATGCATTTGGCATGAACTTTCTGGAGATCATCAGTATGATATAAGCAACTCTAAAGGCACTATAATTAGAAACCCATGTATTTGAGTAGCCCAACGATTACTTACTTGTGATTCACCTACTTGGGAGGATAATTTGAATGTGTCTCACCTGTCTAAGTTGTATTTTTTATATATCATACTCCAAGGTGACTGAATTGGCGCCGGTTCATCCTTAGTTAATCGCTTGCATGGTACAACCACTAGTTCTGCATAGAGGATGGTTATTGGGGGCTTTAGTACCCCCATTGCTTGGTCAGTAGGGATAGAACAGAACCCTAACGATAGAGTTCCTTGTTTCGAGTGGTTAAACTTAGCCGCTTTTTAACAAGTGAAATTTTGTAAGGTAGAGGTTCTGTGTATTTGTTGGATTTATCCTAGGAACGTCTTGTGCCTCTACCTAATGTTGAACGAACCACTCTCTTGAACCAGGCCAATCTATACTTTTTGTCGGGTAGTGAAGAGCTGGTGCAACCTGCACCACCTCCTTCCCACCTCACCTTAAGGCCTCTAGTTCATCACAGCTGTCCTCCTCCTCTGATTATGCTGGTCTGCATGCTACCCTACAATCTATTCAAGAGGAGCAAGCATTCCTCCAAGCTTCCATTCAAACTGAACATACCGCACTCCGTGACTTTATCTACGAGTGGCATGACGAGCTCCGTGGGATGATTGCCTCCCAAAACTAATACTTCCAAGACTTTAGGGCCTATTTAGAGACTTAGCGAGACTGGCATATTTCTCATCCCACCCCCTTCTTCTCCCCCTCCTCCTCCCTTGTAGTTCTTCTTTTTATTCCCCATTGATTTATATGTCCTTGCATTGAGGACAATGTCCAAGCATGGCATAGTTATGTGTGTATATGTATATGTGATGTAGATGTGTACGTAGTTTGCATTCTAGGTGTTGCATTTAGGAGTAGTTTGCATTTTTAGTTTATTATTTCATTTTTCTTTCTATTTTTAGGCTTCTTTTCTTACTCTTAGCTTTATTTTGGTATTTTTAACAATTTTTCGTTGCATTTTAGTGTGTCAAAAAAAATCAACAAACAAAAAGAAAAAAGGGGAAAAGGTAATAAAATCCTTCGATGATGAGTCTTAAACTAAGTAGCTTTCTTTGGCTTATTTTGATCCTTTTTGTTATGCCCATTTGTGAATAAATATTTAATTATAAGTTTTAATGTGCTTCATGTTTTGTCCATCATGTTAACTACAATTTGATTACTCAATGAATCTTTGCATGAATTTTTAGCACATATGATCTAATGAGCTAATTGAGCTTTGGTAGTTGTCCCATGAGACTTTGAGCCTTATTTGAACTAATTCATCATTTTAATCTCACATTGTTTTTCATGTGTGGCTCTTCCTTAATTTCAGATCTCTAGAACTTGCTTTGACTTTTGCTCAAGATTATATTTAGCATGCATGTTTAGGCGACATGATTAAGGCATTCTTTGAATTTATGAGCTACAGTGATCAAATAGCCACCCTTTTTATGATTTATCCCTTGCTACCTCTATTGAGCTTTGACCTTTTCTTTTTCTTGATGTAAACATATAATATTGAACCTTGACTGAATACATATTCTACCTTTTTCGTTAAGACCATAGAGTTTCATCAGTAATTAGGAATAGTTGGTGGGTAATAATGACGTTGTTGTTGGGTATGGTTTGTTTGAATGCAATGAGGGATTAATGCGATATTTCCCTTGGAGTTATTCTAGGATTGAATTTTGCGAGTTGTTAGAAAAGGTGTCGAAAAGTGCATAATTTCTCTTGCATAATCCTTTGATTATCTAAAAAAGAAAAAAAAAGAAAAAGGGGCAAAATCAAAAGAAAATCAAGAATTGAAAGCGAAAAAAAAGAAAAAAATGTTGAGAAGCAAAAATAATGCGAGGATTTGGTTTCAATTTTATTATGCTTAAACACTTTTTCACAAACTTCATCAACTCAGGGTTTATTTTGTGTATTTGAGATGCATTGGTGTTTGGTGTGAGGAATATTTTTTGTTAGAAATTGGATGAAGATGATTCATACTCATAGTCTTTGTCTTTGAGCTCCACAAATCCCAACATATTTGTTGTCCTTTTACCTTTGCCCATAACCTCGTTACAACCCTATCAAAAGTCCTTATGATTGTCTAGCATGCATTGCATTTTCATGGTGGCGAATTTGAGAGTTTTGTCAAGCTTATGGTAAATTTTATTTCTTTGAAATGAGATTTGAGTAAGCCGCACTATATTTTTTTTAAACAAATGAGTGATGAGTGCTTCATTCCTAAAGTGAGGCTCTACTTGTTCTTTTAGCTCTCCCTATTATATGTGTCGATATGATTGTTTAAGCTCATTTGAGTGATTGATTCAATGTTTAATGTGATGGTAATTGTTCTATTTTGAAAACTTCATTCCCTCATTTGTTTTACAATATTTTTCATCACTTTTGGGCTAGCGTCTTGGGTTGATAGGCTATTGATGTTGCTACTTATGTTTATTTTAGGATATTCTTCATTTTAGTATTGGTCTTCATGGTTACTTGAGGACAGGCAATGATTTAGGCATGAGGGAGTTTGATACATGCTTAGAATGCACTTAATTTTAGGGTCGTTTTGCTGCATTTTTGGGGAGGACTATGTACTTTATATTATAATCTATACTCATTTGCCCGTTGTAAGTTTAGGTATGGTTCTTTTCTGTATTTTGCAGGTTTTGGGACATTTTTGCCCTTGCTTTGACTATAGTTGAGTGTATTTTGACTCCCCACATATGCTCCTAAGGGGCCATGCCGTGGAAAAGAAAGAAGAACCAAAGAATGGCTGAGTTTGAGGATGGCTGATGGCCATGGTCCGTGGTAAGCCTAAAACTATTGCCTCTTCGTCTTCCTTTGTCTTGTGGCTGAGTATGGCTAAGTTTGAGCATAAATAGGGTTTTTTTCGGCAGCAATGAAGGGAGAACAGAGAAAACCAAAGCATGCAACTCTCATTTTCATCACTAGTTCCAGGATTTTTCTAGTCTTCTTTAGAGTAAGAAGAGGATTTGGAATGAAAGATTGACACTTGGATGCTTGGAGTTTGGGAAGCCATTGAAGACTACCACTATTGCTAAGTTTTTCTTCGCTTCTATTTTCTTCTTGAACTTTTGCTTAGATGTTGAATAATTCTATAATAGGTGAGTAATTTTTTTAATCTAGGGATGTGTTAGCCTTAGGATTGATATTGGATCTCTAATTTTTAATATTTGTACTTTATCTAATTGGTTTGATTGAATTCTATCTTGTAGATGAACTGTTGCAAGTAAGTTTTGGTGAGATTTACTTGCATACACTTGATAGTTGAGTGAAGTATTAAAAGGAGAAACTCACTATTATAACAACAAGTTAGAACTGAATTTGACGACTACTTGAAAGCTAGTTGTTTGGTAAGAGGAAAATATTAGCAATTAAGAATCCCTAACCAAGACTAAACCAAGGATATTTGAAAGAATGCTAATTGGGTTAGTTTAGGCAATTCAGTTTATTTCGAAAGAAAAGATTGAATCTTTAGTTTTGTTACATTCCTTTGAATCATCCAATTTAGATAAAGTGCATAACTATATCCAACAATCCACCTCTTTACTAGGCAAAGTAATTCCATATATGTCGTTAATCTGATTGAACTTTCAATAGTTAAATAGTGGTAGTTGAGACATCCAATTGAAGGTTTAGTCACTTAGCCTTTTATAAAAACTTAATAGACTACACTTAATCTCTGTGGGATCGGTATTAAAACTATACTGTAACAGCAATGTGCTTGCTGTACTAATCAATTCATCTTCTCAATTTCAGCCTCTAAGTCTTCAACCCTCTCTTCTAATGATTTGTTCTTTTCATTTAAGGTCGTGTCATCATCATCATCCCATTTGAGAAACCCAAAATCTTGTTTAACCTATCAATGACAACAACAAATTCATTTTTCTATTAAATTGAAATTTACATTTCCTACAATACCTAAAATCACAAACAACTTACTTTCCATAATGAGCACCCATATAGCTTTTTTCCCTTATTTGAGGGTTTCTTGCAAGTTTGATCAACAAGTATATCGTGATAGCATCTCACATTTTCGTTAGATTCCTTTTCATTACCTTATCTTTCCTAATTTGATGATCCAACCATTGTCGTCATCCTACCACTTCTTTTGCAGTTGATTCCTTCTTTAATTGGATTTTTTGAATGAAATGATGAAGAATAGGTAAGAAAACTTTGCTTGACCGACGAGGAGAGATAGTCAAGATTCAAAAGAGAAAGGGATTAAAGAGGGTTTTGGTTTGAT
This sequence comes from Carnegiea gigantea, assembly GCA_029747015.1. Classification (NCBI taxonomy): domain Eukaryota; kingdom Viridiplantae; phylum Streptophyta; class Magnoliopsida; order Caryophyllales; family Cactaceae; genus Carnegiea; species Carnegiea gigantea. The sequence goes on along the minus strand of JAKOGI010000346.1, from coordinate 617,869 downwards.
TTACCATCTCAAATGAGGTTGGCAAGTCAACTGTTGACTAGTAATCTTTCAAAAAAGTTGTATATTTTATTTGCTTTACTGCTAAGTTAGAAAAACGACATGCTAGATGAGCCCTCTACTGAGTCAAGGCTATGTTCACTTGGTGGTGACCGATTAACAAAAAATAGGGTCAAAGGTCAGCTTAGCTGGGTCAAACATTAAAAGTGGGATTATTGCAGTCTAATAGCCCCCCAAAAGTGAGATTATTCGACTATGATTTTCTAATTTAAATCTAGATTTTCCACAGGTTTGACTGAGTAATAAGGACAGATACCTAAACAAATAGTAGCGGTAGAGAAGATATGCTTGCTCAAGTCCACTACCTCCTTTAAAATAAACAAACTTCATCAAAATTGGCATGACAATATGGATAAAAGAATTAATTATGTGTACATGTTTCCTAAATAATGACTAAGGAGTTATATTTTGTTTAGTTAGTTTCACACTCTCTAGCCTCAAATAAGGACAAGATTTAGGAGAATGCAATAGTTAGATGCAAACTATGATTGGTTTATGCAAAATAATTAAGTTATTCATGGAATTGTAGTTCTTAAAGAAGTATGACTAAATAAGGTATTTTCTTTTTTTGGGGGGACAAAATATGAATATAATTGTGTATATCGAGCATTGTTGGGTATAAATAATAAATTGTATTAGCATTTTATCTCTTCATGAAAAACTTAATTTATGAATAATTTTTTCAAGTGAAAATACATGTGAAATAATTGATGAAGTAGGACAGTGCAATAAAAGAAAATGCTTGAATTATTCATTCATGGGAGCCTCACTACTCTCCATCTTAAGTTTTAAGAAATAGACCTTTATCAAAAAGGCTAGGAGCATGTTTAAGGTCATGTTGAAACTCAAAAGTCAATAAAGGTCATTTAGGTGTCATACTTTTGGTCTTCTTCTTTCTTATCATCTATGTAATCTATAAGCAACATTGCATATTTTCATATCTAAAGTTTAAGCCTTTAGTAAATTAAAGACAAAAATAATGCACATATAAAATGTATCTATTTTTATTAGCAAACATATGAGGGTTTGTCCATCATGGTCGTTAGGAGGTTGCCCTAAGTAAAAGTATTATGATATTAAGAGTGTGAAGTTTCAAAAGAAAGGTCTACATTGATCCAACAACTAACTTACTTAACCTGCCGAGGTTGAGTAGTAACGATAAAGGTGTCCCACTTGAACAAGATTAGACATGATTAGATAGGTAGAGCATGGTGGTTTTTGTGGGGGCATGTCATAATGAATTTTTGGACAAAATAGCTTTTAACCCAGTCAATATATAGTCATGCGTTTGGTAGCTTACTTTTTTCTAGGGCACTTTTTTCCCCAAAAGGGCAAACAAGTTAGAAGTTGTGAAAAGTTATGCCAATACGACTTTTTTTTCCATTCCCAATAACTGTAAGCATGTTATATAAATGTGATTTTATTTATTTTGTATTAGTAGCTAATCTTATCAAATGCTATTTTAGATACAATGATTTTTTTCTTAAGACTATGGAAGTCAACTTATATAATAAGTTTACAACTAAAGAATACAACAACACCACCACCACCACCACCACCTCCCAGTGTGGGTCCCGCTTTTGTGGGGTCTGGGGAGATCCAACTGTAGGTAACCTTACCTCTACCGATATCCCTACCCATAGAGAGGTTGATTCCAAGAGACCCACAAAAAAGGTTTTGTGAAAAAATTTTATAAAGGAAAGCACTTGCGAAGCATTTAAAGAGGAAAATCAGTACCAAAGAAGCTGAAGCTGAAAGAAGCTAAAAGAAAGCTGAAAGAACGTACCTCAACAATCCACGTTAAGCAGCTGCCGTCACTCCCAGACAAAAGCACAACCTGCATACGAGTACGACAGACCCCTACCAGCACTAAGCCACTGCAGCTACTCATAACTACAGAGTCGCTTCTCTGCTATCTAAGATTCTAATCTATTCCGCCACAGCCTCCTATCTTGAGTCAGGTCCTCCGTCAACCCTACTACTTTCAAGTCCTCTCTAATCACCTCGTCCAAGCTCTTCTTCGGTCTACCCCTTCCTCTCTTACCACCGGGAAGGTCGATCAACTCACACCTCCTCACTGGGGCGGCCATACTTCTCCTTTTCATGTGGCCGAACCATCGGAGTCTTGATTCCCTCATCTTCTCTTCTATGAGGGCCACTTTAGCTAAGTCCCTGATAACACCATTCCTAACTCTGTCCATTCTCGTAAAACCACACATCCACCTGACCATCCTCATCTCAACTACTATCAACCTCTGGACCTGCGTCTTTTTAGAGGCCCGCACTCTGATCCATATAGGACAGCCGGTCTGACTACCATCCGATAGACTTTGTCTTTCAATCCTAAGGGCACCCTCTTGTCACGCAGCACCCCTGAGGCAGACTTCCATTTTTGCCAGCCCACTCTTATGTGCTGGTTAATATCCTTGTCAATGTCCCCATTTTGTTGGATAATCGAGCCAAGGTACTTAAACTTATCTACCTTAGGTATCTGTCTCCCATCCAGGGTGACTTCCCCAATCTTCTATCCTTTTACTGAAACAACAATGCAGGTATTCCGTTTTCGATCTACTTAATCTGAAACAACAATGCAAGTTTACAACTAAAGAATAATACAATTAATTAACAAGTAGCAAACTAGAAAGCAAAAAGAGTGGTTGGTGTCAATGTGGACACAATTGTGGGGTAAAATATTTGACAACGCAAGTTCTTTGGAAGTTCGTGCTAGATGGACCATATTTAGAAAGAATCAAAATTTTGGTATATCCCATATTTCATTATGTTTCTTCTCCACCATTTTAGATAGTTCAATAATATTCATTTTCTATTCTTGTATATTAGTCGGCCGTTATATCTTTCATTAATTGGTAGAATAATTTTTTATTCTTTCATTAATTAAGGAGAAAATATCCATAAACATACATTTAAAGCTAATATATGATTGCAAACCATGCATTAGTTCTTAATGATACCAAATTTATTCTCTATGGTTTAAAGCCCATAGGACACGAATTCTCTTTAATTGAGAGATCTTCTAGGAAGTTTGACATGTCCCTTTGGAGGCCGATTGATGATATATTAGTATTCTCTTTCGCTTCCTGGTTTACGGACTCATGTGTGGATCTTGCTAAAGAGCTACAAAGAGAGTCCATTTACCTTTTAAAAGACAATAGCTCTGTGTACACTAGCAGTTACTTCTAAAAGTATCCCAACATGTTACATAAGATTTTTTTTATTTTTTAAATTCCAACATGATAAAATCATCAGATAATTTAAAAAAAAAAGCACCACAAAAAGAGGGACAATTTCACCCTTCTCAAATGCTCTTGCCAATGTCTACTACTAACGACACTCTTGTATGACCCAATTAGCATGTTCAATTAGGTGATTGGCAAACCCTTAATAGAGAAAGAGATAAAATTGGGCAAAACATGAAAATCCGACTAGTTTCATGGCCAACAAGGACGAATCTAAATGATGGGAAAAGATGGGCGAGAAGAAAGAGGGGTAGAAGGAGCGAAGGCGTGGAGTAGAAGGAGAGAGGACCAACAGGACGCGGAGTAGGCGTCTAACAACCAATGCATACGTTGGCTTCTGGCAATACCTGTGCTGAGGTCACTGATAATTGGACATCTCTCTAATACTTGGTTAGCGGCGGGAGTGATGGCAAGGTGGTGGGTTAGTTGGAGATGACAGTTTCGGATTTTTTATAGATGAGGCCAAAATGGAGACGGTGGTCTCTAATTCTCCAAGGATATAGGGGGATAGTTGGGAATAGGGTATTCGGGAAGGGGGGATGACCCTCGAGTTTTTTTTTGGACATGACATTTGTGTGCTTTTTGATACTTATTTGGTTAATGCAATTATAATTTTTCTTTTTTTTTAGTCACCACAATTGAATTTTTCTTTTAAATAAAGGAAAAAAAGCTAACAAACGATTAATTCTTGTACAATTCCCTTTTTATAAAACTAATGACATTATAATTTTGTTTTTTCAATCAATTTGTCACTATAAAACAAACAACTTAATTCCAATACTATAACATTGAAAAAACTAATTGATGATACGATGCTAAATATTCAAACCCAAAATTATAGTTACTACACCAGATCTTTCACCCCTAATTGTTTCTTGCTCTCATGCCTTGCATGTCTGCAATTGATTTGCTGAAAATGGCAAAAATCTAGGTCAAACTAAATGGACCCAGAAAAACAGGGCATGCACCAGGAAGTGCAACGGCGCCGGTCTTCCCTCCCTGTGCTTCTTTCTAGCAATCCGGACAGGCCCAGATGACGAAGGGGGGTTGTTCTGACAATTTAACCCCTATGGGCATCTTCCCTTCCTTTTCTCTTAAGAACTCAAAAGTAAGGGGGTTATTCTGACAATTTAACCCCTGTGGGCATCTTCCCTTCCTTCTCTCTTAAGAACTCAAAATCGTCGTGTTCTCTCTCGCACCCCTCCTCTCCTCTGCATCAATTCAGCAGTTTTTCCTGCTTTCTCTTTCTGCCTCCTCAATTCTCGTGAGCCCAGGTCGACAGAATGCGTTTTGCTATCAATTTTCGGAAATTTTCCTGATTTTTCTTGTGCTTTTCCCTTCAAATAAATTTGTCCAAGTTTTGGGTTCTCAAATTATCGTTTGCTGGTAAGTTGCTGCTGCATTCTTGTTGTTCAAATTCAAATTTTCCTTCTTTTTCTTTTGCTCAATTGTCTTTGCTTATAAGTCGACTCTTTTGGGCTTTGTGTTGTATCGTTTTTCGTTTTTCGTTTTTTGTTTATGTGCCCCTTTTTTGCTCGTTTTAGGGTTATCGCTATGAGGATGTGTGGTGTAGTTTTTATCTTTTTGCCGTTAATTTCTGCTTTCTTTCATTGGTTTGTGTAGTTTCAGTAGTCTGCAGGGTGTTGTATGACTCTACTGTGTGTGCACATATATTTGAGCAATTGAGACTATGTAGGAATCTGGCTTGTTGGCTTCTATGGTTTTTGGCGAAAGTTTTGGAGAACTCGGCATGTCGAGATGTAAGTTCAAGAGGACTGAAACGTTGATGGGCTTTTCTGGTTTTAAGTTTCAGTTCGTAGTAATTGAACTTTTGGTAGCAACACCCGTAGAGGACAAACCATAGATGGAAGCTTTTGCTCATGTTAACGGGTTTCCGTATACAATTACATATGGAAGTTTCTGCTTGTGTTAAGGGTTTCTATAATAATGTGACTGAAGTTCTGTTTCCCAAAAACATGGGGCATGCTTGGACGTGTTACTTATTGTTTGGCCACGTGTTGGAGTTTGCAGTGGCATGAAAATTATGTACACATTAAGGGGCCGATGTTACTGCTGATTGTCGTTAATTCTCTTTTTTTGGAAAATTTGTTGTTGTATCTTCGTTAGTATTAGCTTGATAATGTTCTAACTGGCTATTGTTCTGGACCATACCACCATTTTGGAATGCCGATGAGCTCAAAATGAATAACTTCTATTCAAAAGGGGAAGTTGTTACTTAAGCTGGATTCTGTTGTTGCTGTGTTTGGTTTTGTGTTGTAGTTTGTCGTGAGCTAAAACTTATAGATGCTTTTTAGGGCCGTTATAACTGCTGTTAATTCCCTTTTTCGTAGCCTTTGTTTGTTCCCTGCCACTTCAACACCTGTAAGTGCCTCAAAATAGGTGTCTCGGTTTGCTAAGTGTCGTAGCCTACACCTCTGTACAGAAAGGAGAAGCTGTTAGTTAAGCTGGATTATGTCGCTGCTTTGGCTACATGTTGGAGTTTGTCTTGACCTGAAACATATATACGCTTTTTAGGGGCCATTATTACTTTTAATCTTTATCAATTCTTTTTTTTTTTTTTTGGGTGGGGAGAAATTTATTGTAGATCTCCAGTATTAGTTTTATAGTGTTCTAACTGGGTGTGCTCCCTGCTATCTCAACATTTTGGAATGCCTGTGGGCTTAAAATAAGTATATCACATTTGCAAGTGCCATGGCTTAGGCTTCTGTACAGAAAAGAGAGGCTGTTTTTATCAAAAAAGAGAGGAGCAGCTGTTAGTTGGATTCAGTGATTGCTGTGTCCAGCCATGTGCAGGAGGTTGTTGTGACCTGAAACTTGTATACACTTTTTAAGGGCTGTTATTACTGCTGATCGTTTTTAATTCTCTTTTTCTTTTTTTGGAAAATCCCTTTTAGATCTTATTGTGTTCTAGCTGGTTGTAGCCTTTGTTCTCCGCTGTCTCAACATTTTGGAATGCCAGCAAGCTCAGAATAAGTATCTTGGTAGCCTGCTGTACAGAAAGGAGAAGCTGTTACTTAAGCTCGATTCTCTCATTGCTGTGTTCCAGATTAGTATAGTCCTTGTGTCTGATGTCAAATGTAAGAAATATGGAAAGTAATTCTTATCTCACACCAAATGTTGATGAAATTCTGACTTGGATGATATGGACTTTCGGAGCATGACATAATCACTATAAGATTTGGAAAGATATAGCCCAAAGGTCTCTAAGGACTGAAGCTTTACATCCAGCGCCATTCTTGGAGTCCAAGTTTTAGGGTCAATTTGGGCAAGTCATGGATTGTGGGGTGCTTCTCATGTTCTTGTTCTTCATTAGGCTTAATCTTGATATAACAGGAATGCATGTGAATAATTGCATGTCTGTTTAGGATTATTGTTCTAGGAAGTTGGTTGTCTTCCAAATTGTTTTTCTGGGTATCAATGAGGATCTAATGCAATGTTTTGCTTTGGTTATATGAAATTTTGAGGGCTACTTTTGTGGGAGTTATCTAAATTTTATTATGGCTAATGAATTTCCGTGTGAGTTGGCATCGACATTATAGACTGTTGGAACACAATGGTAGAAAGGTGCAACATAAAGAAAGAGTGAGATACGCTCTGGGCCTGTACGAGAAAGTAAAAAAAGGTTGTGAAGAGAACAGTGTGGTGATAAAGTCTTTGAACCATTAGTTCATGAATTGGATGTAACATGTCCTGAGCAAAGTGAGCTCCAGCTAATTTAATGCTGTGATGTTTGTCGATGCTCAAAAGATGAATAAGAGTCTCATGGAATGAAAACTAGCTTATGTTTTGCACCAAGAGTTGACGAACCCTGAATTTGGCTTTGAGACGGCTTAGGTTGGTGGAAAGTACAATTAGTATACATCGAAAAGTGTAAGGAGTATGGTATATTAAAAAATTTAGGAGGATGTAAAGCGTTTTAAACTACAAGCCAATGAATTGCTGTAGTATGGCTTTGGTAGTGCTTAAGTTTTGTCTAAGGATGACGACAGGAGAGCAGTAAACTCAGTTTGATGTGCTATTGTGATATTATGTTCCACTTTCTTTAGGGAATAGGAGTCAAGCAATGCACTTTTGAGATGTCATTAGATTGCGGACATTTATCATGCTCTAGAAGAGGAAAAGAGGAGTTTAAGATAGGATATTACTTAGTGCAATTAAAATGGGTGTAGTAGGCAAAAAGGGATATATGGAGGTGCAATCTTATGATTTCAAGCTAAGAAGTATGGACATGGGTATGAGACACCGACACTTTATGATACCAACACGATAACACATGATTTTTCAAGAAAAATGAAAAAAGATTAACGAGTATAATGGACGTTTGTTTATAAATTATTTGCGTGCGGTACTTCGTGCTATGCTTTCAACGTTGGAGAGAGTTGTGTTTGATGGGGGAAAATAAGCAATTGCTCATAGTGTTGTGCGCACTACTAGTCAAGAGCAAAACCAATTGCTTTGTGCCATATGTATGTGTCAAGAGAGAGTTGATATGTGTTTGATAGTCTCACTGGAATGTCCAAGAGCGTACGACATGGATGAGTGGAGTCTTGGAGAGTGTACATGCTTGATAGATTTTGAGGATGTAACCCTTTCTTGTTTGCCTGACTGTTTTCATTATTCAATAAAGAATCCTTTCTAATTATGAGGAAGACGCATTCCTGTGTGGTGTAATCCTATCATTCCTATGTATACATTCAGTTTGATATTGTATATAATTGTATGGATCATCTAGTTAATATGCAATGTGTGTCAGATCTTGCTAAGCTTATCTTGCTAAGCTTGTCTTTGTTTGGTTCAATTTTTTGAGCATCTATTAGTTGGTGTCTATTCCATGGAAATGCAGGAGGGGAAGAGGATGGAGGTCAGTTCTTCAGTTCTTGTGCTTGTTTGGAAGTCTAGTGAAGGAAATAAGGCAGAATACATTACTGAATTTGGGAATTTCTAAGTGGAGGAAAGAAAGAGGATCAGAATAATGTTTCTGGTTTTAAACATGGAGTCAATTCCCTTTCACTCAGTAGTCTCCTGCCATTTTTCAATTTTTTGTGTGCTTTTGCTTTTACTTTGGGTTTTTTTTTTTGGGGGGGGGGGGGAGGGCCTGTCAAAATTGACAATATATACGTTCCGTAAAGTATACTTCTTTTGATTGTTATCTATGGGCATGTGGTTGGGTAATACTTTTCACTACAGAGCATATGCTCGGCTTGCTAGGTTACAAAAGTCAGGTCCAATGGGATGTGTAGCTTGGTTTGCCAGCATGTGCTTGGTTTGCAAGGTTAAATATCTTTTTCTGATTGTCATCCATTTTTACATTTTCGATTGTTGTGAGATATCCCATAGGAAATATAATAAATTTTGGGGAGCTCTAGCTATTCTCTTCGTAGGAACTTGAATAATTGAGCATAGTTGCAATCCCAACGTATGCTAAGTGTAAAAATACTCATTGCATTATTTCAGTGGCTATAAGCTTGGGAAGGCCACATAGGATGTCTTTCTGTGGCAACTGATGTCTTGCATTATCATTAAATAAATTGTACCTACCACATGTCTTAAGCCTTGGCTGCAAGCCAAGTTTACAGTATCTACCTGGACACTCTCTGCTTAATATCATAGTCATTTTCTGAATTAAAAAAAAATGTAGGCTTGTCCATTTTCAATTGAGGTCTTCTATCCATTTCTGATTTGGCCAGAAGTTGATGCTGCTTCAGTCTGTAATCTTGTTCTGTCGTTATAGTCTTCTGCAAGTTGTTAATTCTCTGAAGCAAATGAATGTCCATTATCTGTGTTCTAATTCCCTTACACGGTAGTTTTCTCGGATTTGGAATATATTTTGCTATGGCATGGTAGCTTCTTCACCTTTAAAGATATTTGAATTCCCATTCTTCACACTGTTTGCTGAGTTTCAGTCTTTCGGCGATACTACTTGGGATTAGTGGTTATGGATATACTGTGATACTCCTTCTGAAACATGGATTGGAGGCACGGATGATCTATAGCATTAGAGACAAGGATTGTGTGAGGATATGGATATCATTATCTGAAATGCTAATTGCGGTTGCCTGATTATCATGTGTCATATTTGAGTAAGGTTGGATATAGGCGCTTTGGGTCGTAGATGATGGTCTTTTTGTGAACGTGAGCAGAAGGAATAACTATGAAAGACAAGAAAGAATTCCGGAACCATTTTTTTGGCCACAGATAAGGATGAAAGGCAAAAGTAGTTTAGGGTTTGCTGGCTTCTATTTCTATGGCTGGTTTGCAGTTACTGGACCCTAGTTCTGAGGGCCTGGTTTTCTATTCGGTCCTGAGTTGCTATAAAATTATGTAGGTGTTAGATCAAGTAACTTCAAATGATGGAATTTTTGCTAGTTGGATGAAGCAGAACAGTTTCATGATTAATCTGTTTACTGCTGTTAGATGAAGCAGGGTCATTATTTGTGTCTCCTAAACACACTACATACTTCTGAAGCTTCTCCATGTTGCCCATTGGGTTTAATGACTCTTGCTGACGTGCATGCAAATGATAATAAATGACAATGATAAACTGTTCTTTATTGGTGGGTGGGGCATGATTACTTAAGTTGTTAGGATTCACAAGATGTTTTTGCATGTCTTGACTCTTGATTCTCCATTTGGTTTACGGAGCTGTCTTTTTTGACGTCATTTTATGAAATACTGATACTGTTTTGTCATTTTTCGTTCTTGTAGAGTTACTTGCTGTGAAGGTCCACCTACCTGCCTCGTGTGCTAGTCAAGGTGGACTCGCTTAAAGAATTAAAGATGGGAAGCACATTTAATTCTCAGATTTTGGTGGACAAACTAGCAAAGCTCAATAATTCCCAACAGAGCATAGAAAGTATCCTTTTACCTATATTGATAAACTGTTCACTATGTTTATCATTCTTTTTTTTTTTGGGGGGGGGGGGGGGTTTGCAGAAACATTCCTGGTTATTTTACCCTGAGATTGGTTATTTGACCCTGAGATTTGTTATCCTTGATACCAGAAAGCTTTGTCCCATTGGTGTATCTTTCACATGAATAAAGCAAAACTAGTGGTAGAGACATGGGAGAGACAATTTCATTGCTCCCCACGTGAGCGAAGGTTGGCGTTCCTATATCTTGCAAATGATATCTTGCAGAATAGCCGGAGGAAAGGTGCAGAGTTTGTAGCTGAATTTTGGAGGGTTCTTCCTGAAGCTCTTCGTGATGTTATACGGAATGGAGATGATTTTGGGAGGAATGCAGCTCTCAGGCTGGTAAGTCTCTTGGAGAAGTGGTATCTAATGCGAGATATCTTCTACTGGTTAATGCTGTCTTTGCAATACACATAGACAAACATGCATGTGCTTACATCCATCTACAATATTCCTTGTCTAGCTTATCTGGTGCATGTACATTAGTCCATGTCTAACTAATCTGGCACGTCTACATTCCGTGCCTAACGGTATATAAGTCATATTCCTTTTTTTCTTGTGCTTTGTCATGCTTATTACTTTAGCATATTGCAGTCTTTGTTCTGAGATAGGTTTGTAAGTTAATAACAATCAGTATCTGTTTTTTGCCAACAATGAGCCATTTGTTCCTTTCATAATTGCTCACTTACTAGGGAGGAAGAGCGTGAGGGAAGGAGGGAGGGAGTGGGGAGGGAGGCAGATTGACTGCTCTCAAGGATGAGAGAGGAAAGCTTGCAGCAGAGAGTCGGGGAAGCATGGCAAGTACATCTAAAGGATGAGAGAGGAAAGCTTGCAACAGAGTTGGTGAAGCATTGCAGTGGCTATGGGAGCATGGGGGAAGGTAGATCTGGTAGGGATAGGAGGTTGGTCGTTTCTCTCTACTTGCACGCAGAATCAACATGAGCTGTTGGTTAGTGTTAATGGTTTAAGGAGGATGCATAATTTTCCACCAAAGTTCTAGATTTTAAATTAATGTTCAAATTGCCAACTAACCAATCTTCCCTTTCACTACCTTATGCTTTTCTTTGTTTGATTCCCCCGTTTCGAGGTGACAGCATAGGCCCCCCCCCCCCCAAAAAAAGAACATTAGTTATGAGAAATAAGCCAAATATGGCTCTTATCTAAACTGAGGCATTGCACAAAAAGATTTTAAGAATAAAAATAGGTTGGTTCCATCTTACAACTGCACCTAACGTGGCAACCAACAAGAATGAGATGCTAGTTTCATTCCCATTCTTAACCAAACAGATCATTCTGAGAATCAAGTCCCATCCCCATTCTCTCGGTACCGTTACTTATTTCATTGTATTCTGGCTCTCATGAATCAAGCGAGGCTTGAATGGAACCTATAATGATCCTAATTGAGGACTTATGAAGTGTAAGGGAGAATCACGCTTGTACTTAATGAAATATATTCCCACCGTTTCTGTGTTTCAATCAAATCAAAAGCACACTAAAAAATAATTGTGTTGTACCCCTCAAGAGTTGGAATATGGATAGAGCTCAAATAGTAGCATTAACAAAACAAGGTATATAGAAAATCTTGGTTCCTTTGATTTTGTTCAAAAGAATAAGATATATGCCACAAAAAACTAGCATCATATGTTGGGATCATAAACTCACTACTGCGATTTCGAACTAAGCTATAGTATGACTTATTGGGAATAGAAGTGTAGTGTGAAATATGGCCACACATACATGCATCAAGAGGAGGGACATCAACCATTTTTTAATGTGGAAAACCCCTTCACATTGAGGGAAAAACCATGGCCTGACAACCATAGACCCACCCACTATAGTGGAAAGGATCCATTACAACCATGTATATTCAAAACACTATGCTTTTTTCTGTTTTTCAATCTAACTTGTATTTAAGCCTTCCCTCAATCTATCTTCCCTAGCAACACATCCTCCCCTTAATTGGGATTTGGGGTGCGAAGGACAACCCCCAATTACCCAGCCCCATGCCATCACTACCGACCCCTCCTTGGGTCAAGAGGATCCCTATCTTACTTTCTGAGATAATCAACCCAAGGCCTAAAGGCCTATATATAACATGTCACAACTTGGGGACCGACAGCCGTAGTTTCTAATCCCATAGCTTGCTGCCTACGTCGACTTAACCGACTTAATTTCGAATGCATTGGTGGTCTTTTCCTTACAAAATTCTCAATGATAATAAATTACCAATGAATTAGGAAATTTGCCTTCTATTGTTTTTGTTTCCTTCTGTCCTCCTCCTTTTTTCTCTTTTTTGGCTAAATTAATTAAGAAAAGCTAACCAAACATAATAATGTGTTGGATCCAAGATACTAAACTTGTATAAAAACTAGGAAGATGAAGCTTACTACTCTTTATATTAACGTTCACTGAATGCTAATCATTGACAAATATCACTGCTGCTTTGAACACCTTGCTCCTGTTTTAACTGTGAGGTTGCTGTAAGCTTACTATGGGCATATTCATATATGCTTCTAGAGCTGAAATATTTGGACAAAATTCCATACGATAGTGGTAGCAATCCAGTTGTACATCATCCTGTCTTCTTATCAGATATCAACCTCACGTGTTCATTTGTATGCGTGTGTGTATGCCCCCCCCACCCTTTCTCTGCCAATAAGACCAACAAAAGCCTTTGTGGCACGTTTGGGATTTTTTCAGATTTGGCAAGCATCCGGAATTTCACTAGTTCACATTTAGTGAACTGCATAATCTGTGAATTTCATCCTTAATCGTCAACACAGACAATGCCTAATAATCATTATAGAACAAGTATTCTTTATTTATATAAATCTATAATGTTGTTTTTCCCTCATCATAAAACAAATATGTTTGGACAGTAGAAGTCATTGAGCCAAAAGTTACAAAAACATATTGCATAAGTTATCGCCACTTGTACTTATAGGCCATAAAGTATTGGAGTTTGTGTTGTAGTTTTTTGTTACTTTGCACAGAAATGTGGGTAAGTTTTGTGTTAAGTTTGTAAGAGAGACCAATAGATTTTAAAGAATCTCCAAAGTTACAGGGGAAGCAGCTCTAAACCAGTGATAGTAATGTGATTCGCAAAACATAATCATAGGCTGTAATTCAACAAGATACAACATCATCACTACCTATTATGTATATTACTGAAGTCTTAGTTTGAAAAAGCCCATCTGAGGCGCTCCTCGGCGTGAGGATACCGGGTTAGCGCCTCGAAGGGGATGAGGTGTGCCTCAAGGATGCGAGGCTACATCTTCCCTCTTTTTCTTCTTTGTCTTAGCCTTGCCTTTACCTTTTTCCTTCTTTTCCTCTCTTGGGAGCTAAAAGGTGAGCTAAACTTGTACTGTAAGTACATGCATTGGGGAACTACGATGATCAGATAACATACCTTAGGGTTATTTGTGTGTTAGTAGTCATATTGATGTCTAATCATATTTTTAATGCATTTATCTAACTTATTTATGCAAAACATGCTTTGTGAAATATGAAATACTTCAAAAAAAATTTGCATAGAAGTGCGCCTCGCATCCATGATGCGTGCGCCTTCCCCTCGTGCCTTGCGCCTCATGCTTTGAGACCCTATGCGCCTCAGTGCGCCTCGCGCTTTTTAAAACTAAGACTGAAGTAGGGTTGGTGGAGATCTAGACGTTGTCAGCTGTACCCCTGCAGTTGCTAGCAAAGAGGCTGTTTTTGGGAAACCACAGGAGTGGAATATGGATTTTACGGGATTAAAAACTTTTTTCTTTTTGGGAATTTAAGAAGTTGAAATTTATTCTAATAATGCTGTTATTATAAACAAGGAGATAGAAGATGAGTATCTATGGTTAGGGTTTTGAGGTGAGAAGTGTAGAAAGAGGTTCAGGAGGAAAGGCGGAGAGGGGAGGACTGCAGGATCTAAAGTTCTAAGGTGTCCGGTGTTGGATTGAAATGCATCTGTCCCTGAGACTACAGTAAAAATTGTGGCCTCACTGAAGAAGAATAAAGGATACTAGGCTTGTATTTATTGGTTTTTTAAAATTAGATGATAATTAGGTATTGTTCTTGGCCGGAGCCTAAGAGAAAGATAGACGCAAAACAGATGACTTTATCATGAGATAGTTAAATGATTCCAAAAAACTGCTGAGCCCTTTTTCTTTTTCTAATTTCTTGGAGTAAGGGAAAAGCATCTTCCAGACGCTCTCGAGCAGATTAAAGGAGTGAGGAGAAGGAAACTGAAACAGTGACTCAAAATGTGACAGAATAGGTTTGAGGACAGTGTTTAGAGAGAAAGGCTCTGTACACTGGAGAAGCAGGAAAGTCGACTTTGCAAGACAAATTCCCTCTACGTGAAACCGTTAACTTGGGCATGCTTATACATGCACAAGTTCAAGCCCTAAAAAATTGCAAAAGTATGCTTTTGAACTAGTTAGAAAGTGCACTCTGCAAGAGAAGTTACCTTCTCCTTCCCAAAATTTTTTCAGCTTTGCTCACCTTAAGGTAGTGCACCAGTTCAAAATCCCAAAAGATTTCAAATAACATACTAATTAGGTAGTTCTTATATAAATGGCCAAGATTTGGTTTGAAGAAACCTGTACCAAATAAGTTTCTCTTTGTCTTATCACAATGATTAAGATGAAAGTGTTCACCTATTTGTCACCACTTTTAACAGTCCATTCATGTATGTTGAAAGTGACAGTAGAAGGATATGCTTAACATCTAGACGTAAACTATTTATACCAGTTTGCAAATGAAGCTAATCTAAGAGAAACTAAAAAGTTCTGAAATAAGGTTGAGTAACGCATCTTGACCTGCCTGCCCCAGCATATCTCTTGACTAGTTTTACAGACCCAAAAAAAATAAAATAAAAGGCAACATTCATTCCTACTTCGTAATTCCAACTGGATTTGAATCTATGCTGAGTCAGTTTGAGACTGAATTAGTATTGAGTTGCCTTTGAGTTGATAATTGAATATCATTTTGAGTTGGAGTCGGATGGGGCAGAATAAATGAGCACAATTTAGTTTTCTAGGTCAATATACCAACACCATATATCCCTAACCATTTGTTTCTTTGCGATAATCAGCTCATGGCGAGACAATCAGGAAACTGTGTGTATCTGGCCTTGCCTAAGAAACGGAAAGCAAGGCCAGCCAAGGACAAGGGTTTTGGTATTAGCTGGATAGTTGAAAAGATTGTTCTATGAAGGTGATACTTCTTGATGAAAGTTGGCTTTCCTTGAAAATAGAATTGCTAATGGAATAAAGGGTAAATATAAGTTGGTAAACTAGTGCTGTAATTGGATGGCATATATTATTGGCTGCATTAATACCTACGGGTTCTCAGTTGAAAATTTGAAACTGGTTGAATTTTTCAATAAGTTCGATTTTTCCACTGAGCGTGTGTGTGTGTGTTTTTTTTTTAATTTGTTTGTTTTGGCTCAAAGGGATGATTAGTTTATGCTATGCATTTTTGGAGTTGCAATTTTTGGGATTTTTTCTCTACAAAATGCACCAACAATGGCATTTTTAGAGTCATAACATAAATTAATGGCACCCTTGGATTTAAAAAAAAAATAATTCAGTGGCAAGATTGAATTTTTTGAAAAGTTAAGTGGCGCTTATGTCAAGAACTCCTAATGTCTACTTGTTTTATGCACTAATGTACAGCCCTGGGTATGATATTGTGAAGATGGATTGTGTATATTGAGGTAATGTGGGAAAAAGGCCATGTGAGAAAAACTAGAGTCATGCCCGTAAAACTCTGAAAACGTAAGACATGAATAAGTAAATTTTATTTGCTAGACGTGCTGTTGAAAAGGGAAAAATTAAATAAAATAGACATGATAGTTTTGTATTGCATGAATAGAAGTTGCTGTTATTCTTGGTTCTATGACAGGGGATCCATGAGGATCGAAATATGCTGTGGACCAGTGACGGAGCTTTGCTGTGTTTCATGTACAATGATATGTTGAAGCTGAGGATGCTGACCACCATGATTAATAATTTTCTCTAACTATGCATTAAAAACTGCTATATGTTTTCTTATTCCTTTCATTATTTTTAACATTTAATGCCGCTGCTGAGGCATCTAATTCTTGTGTGGACGATCAAAACTGGTGTCCTGCAGTCTTGGCCATTTTGACCTTGATGTGGTTCTTGCTAATAGCTTTTCTGTCCGTTGTTGGAATTGCTCGGATAGTGTTCATTGTACCTGGGTTTCTTAATACTTACAAAGTTCTCTTGTTTGGCAGTTGGCTGCAGCGGTTTGACTTTGAGGTTTAAGGAAGCTGGACACTTTGTTAAAGCCTCTTTCTTTAGCGTTCTGGACAATTTGATGGCTGTGCTTGTTTTGATGACTTGAGAGAATAATTTCGGAGGCTTCAACATTTTTTGTTTTTTGCTACTCAACTGCCACTTAGATGTCAAATAGTAGGAAACTGAAAGTAACCAACTTGTGGAGTCTATTCTTCAAAAAAAAAAAAAAAAAAAAAGATGTTCTCTCGCCCCACCCCACCGCTTTTTTGTGGATCAAATTCTTTTCATGGAAGATCTTTAGATGCACATATCTATAATCTTCTCTTATGATGCTGTATTTGCAGTGCAAGCAGTTGCCAGCAGCTGAATTGAGCCTAATTATTGCTTCTGCCTTTATGGTTGCCACAGATCAGTATTTGGGATGAGAGGAAAGTGTTTGGCTCTCGGGGGCACATTCTGAAGGAGGAATTTATGGGTAGACAACCAGAAAGTAATGGGAGGCAATTCAGCCTTAAACTTGTGAGAAATACTTCACTATGCTGATTAGTTATCACATAGTTCCTCAATGCACCTGTATATCTATGGTCACTAACAGTGTATGTTTTTGTTTCCCTGTAACAGAGACAATCTGTTGGTGAAATGTTAGATAAGATAGTATCTGATTATGAAGTTATTTATGGTGGTCAATTAGATGAAGATGTTGTACTGAGTAGATGTACCAGTGCCATTAGTGGTTTGGAGAAAGTAGTCAAAGAGATTGGTAGCAGGGCCAACTCAGGTACATATCTCACATTTATTTGTTCTATTGGGTTGTCTCGGTCTAGTTGTATTTTGAGCCTCTCTGTTGCCTCTATTTACGTGTAGCTGGAGGGATGAAAAATATAAAATACCAAATAAGGGCTAGGGATTGTGTATTGTTAATTAATCATGCACGTATGTGGAGGGCTATTAGCCTTAGGGTTTGTATCAAAATTTTTGGTTAACTTGAAGTTCAGTATCTATTGAATGGTTCCTAGTCATCTTCCATGCTTTGTCTAGGCCAGCCATCTGTCAAACTAATATACAGGAGTCTTGCGACCTTTACTCCCACAAATTAAATTGTAGAGAGGGTGTTATTGTTGAACCTGACATTTCAAAGATATTGGCTGCTGATTACTCCACAAGTGGAAAGCAGTTGAATGAAAATTTTGATTGATCCCTCTGGAAGCCGAAGCTAAAAAGTTGTTCAGTAGTGAACTTTTCAGCTGCTTGGAAATGGACGTGGGCCCTTCCAATTTTGGCTTCTTGTTTCCTTGCTCCAATTCTTTGAACTTATGCATTTCTCATTATTTTGCATGTTATTTCTCCAATATTACCCGTTGGGAGCTGGGTTTTCCTTTTTTTGGGGGGGGGGGGGGGGGTTTTCCCTAAGCTTTTCCTGGAAAAGGAAGCTAAAATTAAGTTTGGGTCTCCGATGTAGTCGTTTTGCAGTTTTAGCGTCATCTACAGGGGTCTTTCTACTCAATTCCTTACTATTTGGTAGTTTATTTGGCAATGTACCCAAAGCAGCAGTGAGTCGACCTTAGGAAGGAAGGTACTGAAATCATGGGTGGATTCTTGGGCTTGATTTTATGGTCACTCTGGTAATACAAGACTTGTTGAATATATGCAGCAGTTGGAGCTGTGTTGGTGGGTGGAAATTTGGATAATATGGTTTGCTGGTAGTGGGGAATCCTGGGGATAATGCAAACAATTATAGGAGCCCAGAGAAACAAAACAAAGGATTGTGGCATGAGTGAAAAATAATGTTTACAATTTTTTGTTAGTCTAAAGTTAGTAATTATGATTGTTAGGTTAATCTTATAGGTTATTCAAGAGTCCTTTTATACTTCGAGTCCTAAGGGAATTTAATTTCTTATTTTATCTTAGCTTTCATTGGCCAAGTTTGAGTATCTTTAGCAGTCTTTATTTATTTATTTTTTTTGTAGCTGATAATGTCGCTTGAAAGATGAAAATATTGTGTAGGATTTATGGCTATCTTTTTTCCATGGCTTTAGAGGGCTATATGAGCATTGTTAGGTGTTGCTTTGATCGAATCAATTAAATAGGAAGGTTTTCAGCAGATTATTGCTTTCCTTTGGCCATGTGGAGACATGGTTACTTGTGAGCGGATCTCTCACAAACCCTTGGTGGATCTAATAGGTTTTTTTTAGGTGGATTCCTAAGTGTTCTATCTTTTATTTACTATTTTCTTTTATTTTTCTCTTTATTTTTCATTAAATCCCCTAAAAATTTCCTATTTGAAATCATGGATTCCCCAATATTGGCCACTAGGCATACTGTTCTTCATCATGGGAAGTCTGGGGGATTTGTGGAGGTGAAATGAAGTTTGGTCATGTTTTCAGTTATGAAATTCTGTAAAATTTCTGATGGCATATAGTCAATAAAAGCAGATTGGAAATAGGCTTTTGATTTCTGTGTGTATTTTTTATTTTTATTTTTCATTGGATCTACCTTCCTCATACTTGTATTTGATCCTGCAAGTGCTAACTTCTTCTTTTTCGTGTGCCTCGTGAATTGTTTTTTAAAAACATGCTGAATTTGCAAAGAAAGTTCTACAGTTGATTCCTGTCCTCTAGGTTAATGCATCAAGTGCTTTGACATGAGATGGATATTATGTAACAGACAAATTATGACTTTTATTCTGTGGTGCAGTCAGATATCCTGTAGGAGGAGAAAGGGAAGGGAGAAGGAGAGGGGGTTTGTCATTTTTGTCCCCCTTCATTCAGTGTAGTGAAGGGTTGTGTTGTTTTATATGGAGATTGTAAGTAATGAAATTTGACTTTTATCCTATTGAGGAGCTGCGGCAAATTGGAGATATTAGTTTGCTTCTACTTGGGTTCCACCAGAAGGGGTTTTTAAAAGAGGTCTCTTTCTTATTTCTTATCTATTTTATTTTATTTTTTATTTTATTTTTGTTGTTTGTGGGGAGAGTGGAGAAGCCTGGGAAGTAGGGAACAGGGAGAGAGAAAATGAGAACAAGAAATTATAGGGAAGGTGTGCTATTGTCTTTCCCTTTCCATGGCTTCCAAAAGTGATCGAAGCTGTGTTCCGTTTTCAGCTCAATAGTCTGTGGATAAAGAAGTTTAAGGAGTAACTCTGTCCGTAACAGGGTTCTCTAGCTTTGATGTTGAGTCATCACTAACGATGACTTTAATTGTTTCATAGAGCCTTGTGTCACGGGTTGATTATTCACACAAACTTAAGCCCATGCGGCGCTAGCAAACTTGCTCGAAACCCTTCCTTAGTTCGTTAGTAAGCCTTAAGGGAACTTAGTAGAGAAGCTAGGAACTTCGTAAAAGTGGACACAAGGAAGTTTGGGAGAATGCCTTTTATTGTATTGCACTTGAAATGCTTGGCATACAAATGAGTTCCATTGGGGGTATATATACACATCCACCTCCTCAATAGATTGTGGAGATCAATTTGATTCAACAGCTAATATATCGCACATCCAGAATATGCTATGCAAATATCTAAAGATGCTACACAAGTGTAAAACCTTATGAACTCTCTGGAACACTCTAGAGCCTACTCTAGAGAAATCTAGTGAAATCCGGGGCATTCTAGAGTGATTTAACACTTGGCTTGCAGCTAGCTGGTGGAGATATGCTGCTGACTTGCATTTGTGGTATTTGGTCTTATATAGCAAGACATTTCAAGTATCTATCGCATCGCATTAAAAGAGATTCCACTATGTTCATGTTTATGAAACGCAGGGTGAAACTTTTGCCCTCCCCTTTATTGTACACTGTCCCTTACTGTTCTTTCTCTTCTTTTCTCACTGTGGATGAGGCATTATCTGGAGAATTGATTGCCACCCCTGATCCGTGTGTGCTGTTTTGAAGTTATCTTGTTATGGGGATGAATGTATGTAATGGTCTATGGGGCTGATGTGAGTTATATGTCCATACTCTGTTTGAGTAGGCCACTTAAACGGATCTGGATTCGGTGAGGAGTTGCAAGGAAAGCATGCAGCATTGAGGGAATGCATCGAGCAGCTTACAGCGCTTGAAACGTCAAGAGCAATTCTTGTATCCCATTTAAGAGAGGCTCTGCAAGAACAGGTTAATATATGCATAGCATGTTTCTTTTTCTTTAATTTCGGCCACAATTTTTTTTTCTTTTATTTATTGGGGAACGGAGTGGGGCAGGGAGGAGTTCTTGTTCATTGCCTGTTCCCTTCCCCCTCTCCTTCCACCCCCCCCCCAAAAAAAAACACACAAAAAAAAAAGAGCGTGAAAAAGCGGTCCAACTCATGCTAAGGGACTTAATTTTGTTTGTAGGAATTGAAGCTGGATCAAATGCGTAGTCAACTTCAAGTAAGTCATCTTCCGTTTCTTCCTGTCATTAATGTTACCTTTAAATAGAGGCTATAGATTGCTTTGATGTGATATGTTCCTACTTAGAGTGATAGCATTTGCAGGGAGCAGACTCTTATTCCAAATAATCTATGCATTTGACATCTAATTTTCAACACATTACTATTGCACCATATTTGTGAATCTTGGATTGTGTCTTTGCTGCCCCCCCCCCCCAAAAAAAAGGATTCATATCCAAAAACAAAAAGGTTTTTGTTCTCCTTGAGCCTTTCCGCTCAGCATGCTTTGTTCATCTTGTTGTTATCTGAAGGATTGACGTTGCATTGATATTGTCAGTATTTGACATGCTAGTAAGCACCATTGAACTCTATTTCTTGTTTACTCTGACGAGCGGTGGATTTGTTGCTCTGAAGTTTGTTCTGTAAAACCCCTCCTCCCAAAAAAAGAGGCACCAAGCAAAATCAGTTGCAATCATCCTGTCTCTTTCTGGATCCAGGCTGCTCAGTTGCAATCAGAACAAGCTGCTAACGTTTGCAGACGGTTTGCGGGCTCTGACAATAGACAGCTGCTGGATGATCCAAGCTTAAAAGAAGCTCATGCTTCTGCAACACCACCTGGTTTTACATTAGGGGAAAGGCAATCAGCACCTGTTATTTACAAAAGGCAAATGCCTTTCTCTGATAAGCCGGTTTCTGGTGATGATGATTCCAGAAAATCGACTGCTGCTGCTGTAGCTGCTAAGCTTACTGCTTCTACTGCTTCGGCTGAGATGCTCAGCCATGTCCTCACTTCCTTGGTCTCAGGCGGCATTATTGATCGTGCAGCGAAAGAATCGCCCAAAGACCAATCTGAAAAGAGACAAAAGCTCGAGACCGACTCTTCCTATGCCCCTCCCCCACCTCCACCTCCACCGCCACCTCAAAGTCAGCAACCACTGCCACCATTGCCACCTTTCCCTCACCCTGACTCTCTCCAACAGAATGTTAATACCCCCTCAACCAACCACCAGCCGTCACCTGGTGAGCAGCCGCCTCCGCCATCTTCATCTCCTCCACCTCTGCCCCCTTTGCCACCTGTACCGCCGTATGCAATGGCCCCTCAGTTTATCCAGACGGCTGGCCCTATGTCTAATGTGTCTTACAGCTACGGCGCAACCCAGCAGCTACCACCGCCTCCTTTACCCAGCTATACTCATGTGGGGGCCCCTGTAACAGGTTATGTGGTTCCTCCAGTTAATCCTTACCCAAATTTTCAGGGATCCGAGGGTGGATTCTACAGTTCACCATCATCTGTGCCAATGTCATCCATTTCTCATCAGCAGACTTTGTAGTTACTCGTGCTGTTGATTGACATTGTTTTTTTTTTTTGGGGGGGCCCGGGGGCGGGTGGGGGGGGGGGGGGGGCGGGTGTGGGGGGCTGAGGACTTCAGTAGCTTTAGTTGTGTTATAGGTACCCGTTTTGCATTGTGTACTTCTAAGGTTATACAAAAAAACAGGTAGAATTTGCACATAGCACCACCTGAAGCTGTTTGTAATCTGTACCTTTAAAGTGTTCAGAAGTAGAGGTTTGGAGTTGCTAACTGCCTGATCATTTAGCTCGCTGTCGTGTTAACCGTTGATCTTGGACATCCCAATATTTTGTGTTGACTTGCAGCATTTGAATATCTACGAACCCCTGTGAGAAGCATTTTATGCTTATGGAGCGTTTGACTAAATTTGCATTGACTTCATGAGGCTTGCTGGTTCACTGGAGACTTGTTAAAAATGCATTTGTACCTGGCCACGCAACTCAAATGATTGAACCCCCTATACGACCCATGACTCGAATTCACGTACTTCTGAAATGAAATTGTCCTCAAGGTTGCATTTGTTTTTCAAATTAAATTTACATGAACAACCAATCAACGATCAATGTACATGCAATTGAAATTTACTAAATCCCAACCTAAACGAAACTGAAAATTCAACCACCTAAAGAGGGTTGACCTCTTGAAATTAAAGTCATTTGAATTCCGTAACCAGCTAACCAATATGTTAGGTTTAGTTCCTCTTTCATCCTATCTAGGAGAAACAACATTAAAAGAGAATCAATACTTTATTATGCAGTTACATGGATGAGGTACGAAATAATTGGGAGGATGTTCAACGGAACATGAATTGATGAACTTTAGACCCTAGAACTTATAATTATGAAATTTCATTTTAGCACTTCTAAGATCTATGTCCAGAGGTTGACATGCGATCCTTTGTGAAGGTCAAATGTGAAGCTTACAAATAACTCCTTTAAGAAGATACCGAAAATACATTGTAACTTTGATGTGGTTTACTATAGCCATGCCTCTTATTATGAAAGGATCTAATTTGAATTTGCTTCCTATATTATATTACTTTGAAAGAGGAGGATTGTTCACGGGGTGTGGATTTAGAAATTTTTTTAGATGAGTCACTAAGTGATATATGATATTGGTAAAATATGGTGAAAATTGTTTCGGATGAAACGGATGATGAGGTGGCAAGAGAGTGGGCTTACTTGTGGTGATATGAGAGACGATACACGGTCCTAGGTTTCAAATCTTGAATAGAAGGCAAAGTTTCAGGGGTATATCTTGAGGAGTGCCCCTCTGGCGGTCAAGTTATTTCCTTAGAGAAGATAGGGAGAAGAAAGATCGACTTTTTCCTTTTCCTATAGGATTTTGACATATGGCTGAATTGAAAGGAATATTCTAACAAGTACTAGGATTCACATTGGACATCACATGCTTTTTGTGGGTGGCTAGCGAGCTATTTGTAGAACTTCAACTTGGGGGTAAAACAATAATTTCACTTACTTCCAGGAATCAGGATAGACCAAGCTTTCTTGGGTCCAACATTCCTTTACCCATTTTCCCTGTCTCGCCTCTTTCGTCTAGGTTATCACTGCTAGCGACCCTTGATCCGTTGTGGATTATGGTGTGAGCTGATGTGGATTTACCTGGATCATTTGACCCCTTACATTTCACTTTCCTGCTGCATGAGGTGGGTAGATGGGATGTTAATTAAAGTCGACCTTGCCCGGTCTCCTATAAATATGGGCTGAATGTGATGAGGTAAACATCTATTTATCTCACTAGTTGTTTACATGGCCTTACATTATTCTCTGAAGCTTCTTCCCAAAGACTTCAGGGAACTATGTATATCTATTAACCGGAAGCATGCTGGCGTCAGATCTAGCAATCGTGTAGAAGTCTCTTTATTCATCCGTCATCTATAAAGCTGTTCAGCTGCCAATGATTCACCTGGTCATATCCGTGGACCTTTTGCGCGCTACGGACAAGAGGTAATGGTGTATTGCAAAATCTTGGCTAGAGGATCATTATGAGGAGATACGTTGCCTACACACTACCTTGACGGTTACTTGTTGAGTGCCCTCAGGCATCCCTCCGACAGACTTCCCTACGACGGTCATGACAAGGTTGAGGGAGTTGACACTCGCCATATCTCTTCCTCGCCACCAGATTGGGCTTCCAACGAAGCAACCGCCGCACAGGAGGGACCTTCCCTGCTGAGAAGGGTTTGGTACCTGACTTGTTTGCCGATCCCAATCGCTCATCCTGTTGATCCCAGGGTCGTCCTCTGAAAGAATGGCGTAGGGTTGTGTTGAGATCTAGATGGAATAATTCTTTTATCAACAAGAGGAGCCTTATTATTGTGGTCTCTCTCTCTCACTTTTTTTAAAATATAAAATTATGGCTCATTTTTGAATGAAATGAAACATTTTCCAAGTGGGGGAGTATTTACTCAGCCCTCTTTCCCAACTTGAGGTGATTCGGGACGAGGGTAGTAAATATTCTCACGTACTGTCCTTGGATCCCCCACCTTCCTACTATAATAAATTGAAGGTGGCTTGCTCTTATTCATTGCTGGTTTCCCTTTTTTTTTTTTGGTTTGCGTATTATACTTAGAATCATGGTTTTTCCTGAATATGTCACAAGAGAAATGGTTGATTTTGAATACATGGTCAAGAGATTCATGCTCTGGAAATTTAGAATGAACCTTTCTCTACCTCCTTCTCAACCTTTACCAATTGACTTCCAAGGCATATGTCCCTCCTTTGAAAGGGTTGGGGCTGAAGTTGTAGCCTGTCGTCACGAAATCCTTAAGATAGTTCAAGCCTTATTCTGTACTGTAGTTGTTAATGATGCCTTGCAGTTGGGGGTTCTTCACGAGTCTGTGGGATAAGTCCTGGAGCTAGCCTTTGTTGAGCTCAATTGGTTTTTTTTCAAGGTGAGGCTTGACATTCAAAAGGAAAGGTTGCTCCAACTCTATGTGCCCATTATCACACTTCCGGGAGCAATGCGGTGGAGAGCTTAGGGCCCAGCTCGTGCTGCCTCGGCTAATGACGATAGCCCTCAAGGCTTCTTCTACTTTGTGCTGCCGCAATTTTCTTACTAGTAGGATAGCTATTGGAAGATGATTCCATTTACTAGGTAAATAAAAATGTGATCTTTTACTTGCTGATCTAGGGTAATTCATCTTAATTTGTTGATGAGTATCCTATAAGTGTCATGCCATGCTGAATTCTTAGTCCTTGGAGATAAAGATCCGAGGCATATAACATATAAGCATCTTGCCATGTTGAACCCTTAGCCCTTGGAATAAAGGTGTAGGCGCATGACCTACAAGGGCCGTGTTATGGAGAAACCTTAGCCCCTGGGGCCAAAGATGTGAAGCGTATAACCTATTAAGACCATCCCATTTCGAAACCCTAGCCCATGGAGCTAAAGATGTGGAGTGCACGACCTGATAGGATCGTGCCAAGTTGAACCCTACCCTTAAGGCCGAACATGTTAGGGGTATAGCCTGTAATGGTCGTGACATGCTAATCCTTTAGCGCATACGGCTAAAGGTATGAAGTGTACGATCCGTTAGGATTGTGTCATTTTGAATCCTAAGCCCGCAAGGAAAAGTGTGAATCATAAACCTGTAAGGGCTCTGCCATGCTGCACCCTTATCTCTTAGGGCTAAAGGTGTGAAGTGTATGTCTTGTTACAGTCGTGCCTACGGGTCTAGATTGCGATGAGGGGAAAACCGAGATTCCCTCTATGAATCCTATGTGTGGTTGTTACATCTCTAAAAGGAGGCGCCACTGCTGTGGGAATGATTGCTAAAGGTCGAAGTCGGCCTCTATGGTAGAAAAATAGATTGATAGCAGTCGCCACCTGGTTATGACCCAAACAAGGATAGGAGTTTCAAAAGATAGTGTAAAAGCTATTTTTCAAAGGCAAAAATAAGTGGAGACTCGTATGAGAATCTAAGCGGAGAGTCCAGAGTCTCAGTTAAGAAGTACCAACGTCAAGGACTCGCCAATTTTCCGTTGATAAGGACGGGCTCCTACTAATATGTATTGTCCTTTTAAATGTCCTAAATGGTGGTCAACTTATTATTAACGTGAATTGTGAATAACATTAAAAAAAAGATATATGGACAAATGAGAATATACCCAAAAGCATACAAATAAAAAATTCAGGGCGAACATATTGGTAATGTATGGTAGGTTTACATTTGGATAAGAACTGAACTGCTCTACGTATCAATCATTGTAGGACTTGATGCTGCTCTTGAATCAAAGCCCTACATAGTTCTAATGGGGACTCCATCATAACTATGCAGCTTCGATTGGGCAGTGGTTAGGGATCACTTTTGCAATCTAACGATCATGTGCAAAGACTTTAGAGATGAGTCAAAATCAAATTGATCCAGGTGAGGATAGAAAGCTTAATGTCTCAACTCTATAATTCTAGACATGAGCATGCATATTAAACCCCTTAATATCCCTATTTAGATCGAGAAAATGATTCGTAGGGTATGGAGTGTAGATTGAATTTTGTGGAGTTAATGAGTTGGTAGTTATGGCTAGCGGTTCTCGTAAGATGGGTTCCTACCGATGGTTCATCACCAAATAAGGGGAAACGATCAACTATTCAGTCATATCTGATCGAAAAATAGTCCGCTGGGGTACTGATGGAGTTGTGAAAGGTATTTGAGTGGAGATGGATATCTACCACCTGAAAGATCAGACATGAACGAATACCTAGTTATGACATTGAGTTTGATGAAGGACAAGCATGCAAATATATACGGATGCATGTGGATAGGGTTGTGTCTAGAAGTATTATTCAGTACTTAGTCAAATTCTTTTATGACTCGTGATTCAGGTGAAGATGATCATAAAGGGGCAGCTATGATCATCGTTATCTCTTGAATCATTTGCATGGGCCTAGGTCTGGTATCATTCACGGGCTCAAATTAAGAGTGGCTTGGAAATGAGTGAGTTATCATTATGGCCTAGATACTAATACCTAGGCTTATGTGATATAAGTTAGATTTGATTAAGTACTGATCAAGTTCATTTCGCTATTTGCTAAGTTGGATTATCTGAAATTAACTTAGTCATGCTAAAAAAAAAAAAGAGAATTTTGTTATTTGAACTTGGAATCAAAGATTTTACACGGATCGGATTATTACAAGAGAATGAATTTATGAACAGATAAAACATATATTAGGTTTCCCTATGTATAAGAGATCTAAGAAAGATAAATAAATTTTCTAATCTCTATATAATTGTTGCTTAATTTGTTCCTCGGAGGATGATTACCTTCCACATGTGCCCAAACATGAGTCTCAAAGATTGGAAAATGGCCTAAACATCCAAATATTAAAAGGGGTTTAATTTATTTGAAAGAATGACTTGTGTATAGTAAAATTCTAGAACTTGGATAAAATGGTTCCAAACATTATTCCCCCCCAAAAAAAAAAAAAAAAATCATGAAACTAGAAGACTATGAAGAGCTTAACTACAGAATTTGGTGTTTTTTTAAAAAGATCATTAAGTTTGTAAAAACGAATTTGTAATCTCACTGCGATGTGCCTAACACAAAATTATGAATGCCAACCTCAGCAACTCATATCATTTTCAAGGAGGATCCAAATAAGGCGATTCCAAAGCTAAACTTTTCCTTTTTAATTGTAGCTTTATTAGTAATGTTTTGGAATTAAATTTCAAAGGAACATAATTATGTTAAACCAAAAACTCAAGTGCTGAAACTAACTGTGTTTTTCTAAATAGTGTGTACTTATTCTAATTACCAGAATTTAGTTGAGACGAATTTCTTAAAATCGCTTTAACGGGACACAATAGAAAGACCAAGGCTACATAGAGTTTTTATTTCAAATTTTTTGACATTTTAAGACATTCTTTAGGAGTCTTCAAAATAAGAGTCAAATAAAAAATTTTCAAACATTTCAGTTTTAAGAATCAAACTTTGAAATTTCATCTCACAGATCATGGAGAGCTGGGACACATAAAAGATCAATTTGGAAATCTTTGAATTCTATTGTATTTAGCATTAAGAAATTATTTTGATATAAATTAAGAAAATGGTTAAAATAAGGAAAAAAGAATGATGGTTGGTTTTGGGACATATTAGATATCTTGTAGAAAAATGAGCGTTATTGCCACCTATGAGCTTTGATTTGGGTCCATGACCACTTATTGTTCAACTAATGAAATAAGAAAAATACAAATTGGACTTTGAATGGACGAAAAAAAATCAGCCCTTATACTTGACCTATGAAAAATGTACAAGTGTTCCGGTTTCAACCTATTGACACCAATTTTTTATTTAGTGACACTTAGCGTTTAAGCCATTTTCGTGCCAATCTGAAAATTAAGGTGGTGAAGGCAGAGAGAGAGAGAGAATAAAAACGCATTAGTTTATAAGCACTCTCACCCTCACTAGTTGACACGCGTAAAAAAAAAAAAAAAAAAAATTAGTGTTCCACCCAAATAGGGGAAATGGCCGTGAACGTCCTAGAGGGACAAATGGATAAACTTTGGGAGTCAAAGACCACCGAGGACCAGCCTGACCCAAAGAAAAGAGAAAGACACAGGTAAACAAATGTTAATATGAGAATAATATGATCGACAAAAGATTAGGTAGAATAATGAAAGAAAGATGCAAATAGGGAAAACATTTGTAGCATACAAGAAAACAAGATTAAGTAAGCAAAATATATGCAAAAAAATAATAAGGAATAGACTAGCAAAATAAAAGACTCGGAAAAGTTTAACTAGATTTAACTAGTTTTTGGAAGAAATAATTAAACTAACTAAACCTAACTAAGAAATTTATACAAATATTTGATTTTTTTTGCCAAAAATGATTCTAGAAGTTTTAGAAAGATTTAATTAGAACTAACTAACTTTTTCAAGAGTTAACTAGCACTAACTAAAGCTAACTAAGAAATTTAGACTAGAGATACTCAAAGGGAGATGGAGAGAATTTCAAATTTTTGGTAGGGGGAGAAAAAAAAATATCCTAGCTAGAACCGGTAAGTTTATATTTATAGACAAGTGAGAGCTGAACCCCAAAGCTCTAGAAAAAATTTAGCTCAAATAATTAAAATAGAAACATGCCAAGACGAGAGAGATGAAGCTTGATGCTTGTTCAATGTGTGAAAGTGACACAATAGTGGGGGAAAAAAACAAAACAGCAAAAGAAAACAAAACCATTTTTTTATATAAAAAAAGAAGATATTGGGGGGGCATTGATGTTCACTTCATGTGAACTCACAAGGGGAAAAAAAATCAATTTCTTTTTTTTGATGTATTTTATAATCTTGGTTCATTTTTGTACCTTGATTGATTTTTGACTTTTTTTACATGTTTTGAATTTTGCAAAAAATCATACTAAAGGTGCTCCTAAATAAAAGGTCAGTCAAACTTCGGTGCCTACAGA
The DNA here is from genome assembly GCA_029747015.1 of Carnegiea gigantea. Lineage (NCBI taxonomy): Eukaryota > Viridiplantae > Streptophyta > Magnoliopsida > Caryophyllales > Cactaceae > Carnegiea > Carnegiea gigantea. Next base: position 588,232 of record JAKOGI010000346.1, on the reverse strand, counting down.
TTGTCCCTCATTAATCGAGTTTGTAAAAATGAGGATCAATCCCATCAGAGATACACAGATTTCGACTCACAGAATGCAAATTATACATAATTATGGCTGCAATCTACGTGATGCAAAATTGCACAGCTCTGGCTAGAATAGTCTATGACTAAAGCAGCTCAGTGTCAAATAGCTAAGAGTTGACTTAAACGACTCGGGATCAAACAACTTAGAAGAGTTTAGACGACTTTGGATCAAGAAATGGAGGATTGGAGAAAAGGTTGGTGGCTCTTCGCCGGAACGCTCAGGGATTTTTGGTATGAAAACCATGAAAACGTTAACAACTCAAGGCTGGAATACTCGTGAATCAAGATAAGCCCATTGGCTCCTAGCTGGAACATTGAGTGAGTTTTTGTGGTCACTGGCTTTGGATTGATTGATGACTCGAGATTAAACAAATGAAGGGTTGGATAACTTAGAGTTAGTTCGATGGGGTTTGGACAACCTAGGGTCAAATGAGTTGAGGTTCATAGGACTCGAGGTCTAATGGTTTAGGATTTCAATGACTCAGAGTCGAACAAGTCAACATTGGTAGTGACACAACATTAGGAAACTTGGTTGTATATTTGAGCTCAGACAACTCGCGGTTGTTTTAGCGACTTTGGGTTAAACATGTCAAGGTGGATAAAGACTCAAAGTTAAATAACTCTAGTTTGCGACAACTTGGGGGCCATATAATTAAAGATTGGAATGACTTAGGGACAAGTAATTCATGGTGAATTCAAATCACACGAGCTCAACTTACTTAATGATTCGAACGACTCGGATCAAATATTTCATGATTAGGAGCTACTCAAGGCTATACAACTTTGTACGTGTAATGACTTAGAGTTAAAAAAGCTAATCTTTGGATAGCTTAGTGTCAAGGACTCAAGCATAACTCGGTGCTAGTGATGACTTAGTGTCAAGTAATTAAGGATTATACGACTCAGGGTTAGATAACTGAGAGTTTAGTAACTCAAGGTTAGAGTGACTTGGGGTCAAAGGATTGGATGTCAAATAACTTAGTGTTGGTGATGAATCAGGGTTAGGCAACTCAGGTTCAAATGACTACAGGTTTGGGTGATTCAGGATCAAATAGTCAACTAACCTAAGTTGTGTTTAGACGATTCGGGGGTTAAATAACTTAAGGGTTGGGGCAGCTACTCAAGTAGCTTAGGTTTATGTGACTTAAGGTCAATTAATGACTGACGGTCAAATAATTTGATGTTGGAAATTGCTCATGGCTAGGTAAGTTAAAATTTGGTAAGGAATTAGGGTAGGGTTTCTAAATGAACTTGAGGTTATCTAGCTCGGGTTAATTAACCTTAGGTTAGTTCGAGCGACTTAAGGCCAACTAACTTAGGGTTGAGATGACTTAAGGTTAGTGTTTAAGAGTTGCAATGACACGAAGTTAAGTGAGTAAGATTTAGATAACTAAGGTCGTTTATCTTTGGTTTGAAGACAAATTAGGGTTAGATAGTTAGGAATTTGATGATTCAAGTCAGGCAGTTACGTTTCGATGACTCAGGGTCAGGTAGTCAAGGTTTAGACAATTGGAATAAGTTGCAAGGCCAATAGGTTGAGGGGGTGAAGCGCCTACACAATTACGTGATGCATGAAGGGTAATGCTCCTAAACTAATGTAAGATGAATGCATGCAATTTCCCCTAGCAAATGTGTGATGAACACATAGAGATGCTCTTAACAAATGTATAATGAATGAACAAAGGGAGTTGATTCTAGCTAATTTATGACAAATGAAAATGCCCTTAGCAAATGACTAATGAATGAATGAAAATGGCACTAGTGAATGTATGATCAATGTAGGGAGATATTCTTCGATAAATTTGTGATAAGTACAAGGAGACACTTGTAGACCAATGTATGATAAATGCATTGATGCTTAGATTATAGGGTGCAGAAGGCGAGAAGTTATTCGCCTAGATAATATGTGATGAACGCAAAGAGATGCCTTGAAACTAGGGCACATAATGTATGTTGACATCGTTGAGCAAAAGGTTCACAAATGTTGGGAAATGCCCAAAGTAAGTGTGTGACGATGTAAGAAAGTGCTGGGAATGTATAAATATGCAAATAGTGAGTGACGATCATCTCAGATTAAAGAATCATTATGGATGAAAATCGAGTTGGATTTCTAAGATCAAAATGACTATATAGAAAGAACAAGGAGATGCCCCTTATTGTTGATCAGTGGAAATGTTATCCACAAGTCTTTAGGAAATCCCCCTTTCAATGTCTCATGAATATGAATTAACAAGTTATAAAAATATTAAGCCTGCTGCTTAAAAGCTAATGGGAAGACAAATCCTTATTCAATGCATGTGTAACTTGCTAAAGAATCAAATCGTGTAATGAAAAGGAAATGGACTTATTAAGGCTGAATATGAATGTGCAGGGAATAACTTCATCGTGAACAACTTTTATGGGAAAGGGTTATGAAATTTCATGAAAATAAAGGTTCCATTTGGTAATGATATACATAATTTGCATAGATGCCTATAAAGCACCATCTCATATGATATATTTTGCAAAGTCCTTATAAGTACAAGGCGTAGCCGAGGAGCTTAAGATTAGAGGACCAAAAATTGGTTTTGGACATGGTAGGTGTGGGAAGTGGGTGGTTGAAGGGCTTGTAAAAAGATTAAGATACTAAGATGTAAGTTCTACATAAGGTAAATGTGGTTAGGTAATGAAAGAATAGGTAAAAGGCATGCAAAGGTGGGGAAGAATTGTCCCTTTGTTGTTTCAAAGGTTTGATCACACTCCTTATGAATAAAATTCTATTGTCTTGTTCTTGATTTAAGCACTATCTTGAAAATAGGGACACTATAGTACTTCATCACAGATGTTGGTGTGTTTGACTCCTTCACAGTAAGAATTTAGCTTGATCTTGATGGTTTGTTCCCCCCATTGCTCATGCTCCTTGTTGCTTGATGTGCCCTTTGAGAATATACAATTATTGCCCCTTGGATGAATTAACAAAGATGACTGAATAGTGGATCAAAAGTATAAAGAGAGGGAGGGTGCCTCCACATCAAATATATACAAAAATGAAAGTTATAGAGAAGGAAACAAATGGATTGTCACTCTTCTCAATGACATGACAAATGAAGTGGAAAAGAATATGTGGAGTGCATAACTTCCTTTTTTTGGGTTTTTATTTGTGCCCTAACTTTTCCTAGAATTCCCTTTCGGTTTCCATCCTACGGGGTTATCTCGCATTTATTTTTACTCAAGATTGCCTTGTTTTGGTTATCATCCTGATTGGTCTTTCTTTTGTAGTTCCTATTTGATTTTTAGTCCTAGCTTTTGCATCGTGTCCCTTTTAGACCCATTGGATAAGGGATACTTTTGACTTTTCTTTTTTTTTTTTAATTTAAATGAATATCTACTTGCATGGCCGAACCTAAATGTTGCTATGTATCCTCTTGATGACTACATAATCTTGTCTTGCACTTTCTTCTTCTTCTTCTTCTTCTTCTTCTTCTTCTTCTTCTTCTTCCCCCATCGTGTATGATATTAATGGGGAACTAGACCAAACATAGTTTAAAGTGTATAAGTTAATGACTACTTTTTTCTTTGCTTAATTACATAACAAAACACGAAGATGTAGATGGCCATGCCCTAATTATGCTACCTATTTACCTTGATAAGGATCAAACCTTATGTAGTTCTTATTAGAGGAAAAAATTGAGATGATAAATTAACAGAGTCTAGCACAAGGAGTTATCTTGGGTTATATTCATGTGCATTTACAAATATTTACTTAACAAGGTGAGGTCTTTGAATAGATGGCAACATGGAGAGGTTCCACCAACAAGAACTGAGTCTTCTTTTCTGCTATCCTTGAGCTTGTCATTTTCTTGGGCATGCATTCTTGATGAAGATTGCGATGCACATTTAGAAGTATGTTCATAAACTATGAAACAAATGGTAAGTGTTATTCGTTAAAGTGGGAAGTGGAAGTGGAAAAGAGTGCCACTTGGTTCAAAGTCGAAGTCATATGGAAGACTATATGCGAAAGAGAAATGGTCAGAGTGTTATAGGTCGACTCTGTAAAAGACTAGTTTATGCATAATACTTAAGACACTAATGCATGTCAAATACTAAGGGTAATATGCATGAGAAGGGATTATTATGAACAGTTTATATCAAGGGAGAATATATAGTTGGAGATGGGATTCATAGGCTCATCCCATAAAAAACGAATAAAAATCACTTCCAGTTATAACTTTTTAATGCTCCACCGTTTTCAAATAATTAAAAGAAAATTTTTTTTTGTACATTATCGCGTTCATAGCTATGAGAAAGTAGAACCTTCCTTAGAAATTTGGGAAATCTCTAAGGAGTACCACACAAGCCTTACCAAAAAAGACCTTTTGATAGAATTTTAGTTGGTGCATGGGCATCCTATTAGAATTGTGTATGTGATAGGCTTAGTCAAAGGATAAAAAATGCACCTAGGAGAAGATATGAAATATGTATGTCAATTATTTGAGATGCATGTGACTATAGGAGTGATCATGCACAGGAATATAACATTTGGCCAAAAATAAAGAATAACATACGTACTTAATGAATGTTGAGATGTATGAGGTTGAGTATGTCATATGGTGAATGATCATGTGTACAATATCAAAAGCTTAAGTATTAATTAAGACCATGTATTAATGAACTAATATGACACTCATATTTACAACCTGGAAAAAAAGCAGAAAGTGTAAAAATGAAAAAAATTCATGTATATCTACAAACATAAAGAATGTGAATGGTAATCCTATGGGTTTTTATGTATGTATAGGTATGAGAGTGATTTGCACGATGTAGATGATTGTTATGTTTAGAAAACATAATGATCACATTTATACAAATGGATCACGTGAATTTACATGATACAGATCAAATCCTAATGGACTACTTGTGTATCCTTGTTGAGGGAATCAAGTCAAATGTAGCTCAAAATGCAAATAAAGTTATATAACAATCGTGACTATGTATGTGCGGATCAAGTGAAAGGTTCATGTGACATAGACAGAATCTGAGAGGATTGCCTACATAGCTTTAGAAGGGAATTAAGTCATATATAGTTCGAAATATAAATGGAATGATGATGATGGGGTCCCGACCATGCTAGTGAAGTTGTTATCTACACTTGGAGAAATGTGCTTATGTACAGGGGATGTGATATGTAGCTCAAAGAATAATGGACACTAGACATGAGGTGGACACATGAGACAGATTGACTTATGATTAAAGGAGTCATAGAGATAACATGAGTCGTTGACATATAGAATACACTGACGAATCAAAAGTAGTTAGCATCTGATAGCTATGTAGGTGAAGAGGTATGTATGTGAGAAAAGTGTATGCTTCTGTATAGAAGAAAATATATGTAATTTGGGAGATAGTAGACATTAGCTAGAGATAGAGATACGAGGTGGATAGACCAATGAGTAAGGATCTATGAAAATTAAAACGGACGACGAACGAGAGGCGAAGATGATAGGAGTGACTAGTCAAGCATGCATTGGTCCATGTGTCACCTGGCATTGACTAAAGGGTGATTCATTAACTTTTATTTCTATTCAAGTGGTCCCCTGGCAAAATGATGCATTGAGGTGAGTGCATATGCATAGCTAGTTCCTAAATAGCTAATTGAGTGCATAGATGCACCCATAATAGTTTATTATTATCTATTCATGGCATTCACTAAGTGATATCAGAATTATACCTAAGATGAAGCTTAGAAGTGAGGTGTATGCAGACCGAGTTGACATGGGCACTCCAAACACACGTAAGGCACATATATATAAGATATGGAAATATACATTGGGCCAATATTCAAGAAGTGTAAGGGAAAGACACAATATACATTCAGGTAAAGACCACTTAAGCATAGATGAAAATTTATCATTTTCCTAGTAAAGTTGCTAATCTGCCACTATTATGGGAATAGATAATTGAAGGTCGAGGTTGGTCTCTATGGTAGAAAAATGGGATGATAGGAGTTGCCACTTTATTATGACCTAAACAAGGACGATACTTTTAGAAACAATGTAAAGACTATTTTTAAAACAAACTTACTCCTACACCTACAAAGGCAAAAATAAGTAAAGACTAGTTTAGGAACCTAAGATACAGGGTCTAGGTATTGGTTAGGAAGCATGAACGTCAAGGACCTGTCAGTTACTCCGTAATAAGGATGGGCTCCTACTAATGTGTTGTGCCCTTTAGATGTCCTACATGTTGGTCAATTTATTATTCAAAGTGAATTATGAGTAATTAAAAAGAAGATAAACATATATGTACAGATAGGAATTTACTAAAAAAGCATACAAACAAAAGATTCAAGGCTAACGTATTCGTTAATGTATGGTGAGTTTGTAATTGAATAAGAGCCAACTGCTCTCTACAGCGATCATCATAGGTTTTGAATCTACTCTCAAATCAAAATCCCACATGGTTCTGATGGGGCAAAAGTATGTGGCTTTCACTGTGAAGTGGTTAGGGATCACTTTTTCAGTTTAACAGCCGTGTTAAAAGACTTTAAAGATATCATAATCTAAAATCAAATTGATCACAGTGAGAATAGAGAGAGTTTGTCTCAATGCTATACTACATGTGATAAGTGACCAGATAAATGGATTGACCCAATCCTAGACATAAGTATGCATATCAAACCCCTAAAACATTTCTATTTCAATTGAGAAAATGATTCCTTGGGGAAGGGAATGCAGAATGAATTTGACGGAGTCAATGACTTGGTGTTTAGTGGCTAGTGGTCTTAGAAACTTAAAATGAGTCCCTACCAATGGCTTACTATCTAACAAGGTGATATGATCAGCTATTAAATCATATCTAATCTAGGGGATAATGATAGAGTTGTGAAGGATATATGAGTGGAGATGGATGTACACTATACTAAAGATCAGACATGAACAAATTTCTTATTATGACATCGATTTTGATGAAGGGTCATGACCATAAACTGAAGAATACTTTAGTCCTAAGGATAAGCATGCTAATATGCATAGATATCTACAAATAGGGTTACTTTTAGAGGTTATTATTTAGTGTTGAGTCAAATCCTTTTATGACTCATGATTAATGTCCATGTGATCATAAAGGGGCAGCTATGATTACCTTCGTCCTTTGAATTGCTTGTATTGGCCTAGGTCTGATACGGTTCATGGGCCTAGATTAAGAGTGGTTTGAGAATGAGTGAGTTATCATCATAGCCTAGGTACCAATACCTAGGCTTATGTCTCTTATGTTAGATTTGATTAAGTATTATGTAAAGATTCTACACAGTTCATTTCACTATTAGCCAAATTGGATTATCTGGAATGGACTTAATCATGCTTAAAACACATAATTTTGCTATTTGAAGTTGGAAATAGTCATTTTATATGGACCGAATTATTATAAGATAATGAATAAACGAATAAATGAAATATATACAAAGGTTTCCCTATATGTAAGAGATATAAGAAAGATACATAAAAGTCCTAATCTCTATACATTTCTTGCTCCATTTGGTCCTTGAAAGATTATTAGTTTCTACATTTGGCCAAACATGAGTCTTAAGTATTAAGAAATGGCCTAAACATCCAAATGTTAAAAGAGATTTAGTTTATTTGAAAAAAAAAAAAAACGACTTTTGTACAGTCACAAAAGAAAATTCTCAAACTTGGAAAATGTTCCCAAAAAATTCCAAAAAAAAAAATCATAAAGTTAAAGGTCTCTATGAAAATATTAATTGTAGAATTTGGTTATTTTTGAAGATCATCAATTTTGTAAAAATAAATTTACAATCTCAGTATGATGTACCTCATGCAAAATTATGAATGCCAACTTTAAAAACTCATCTCGTGTTCACAGAGGATCCAAATGAGGTGATTCTAGAGCCTAAATTCTCCTTATGAATCATGGCCCTATTGGTAAAAGTTTGGAATCAAAGTTCAAAGTAATATGATTGTGATAAATTGAAAACTCAGATGCTAAAACTAAATGTGTTATTCTGAATAGTGGCGAAGAATTTAGTAAAATTGCTTTACTGGAATAAAATAGATGGACCCAAGGATTGTACAATTTTTATTTCAATTTTTGGGTTGTCATAAGATATTCTTTAGGAGTTTTTAAAATAAGAGGCTGATCTAAATTGTGCAAACATTTCATTTCCAAAACTCCAATTGTGAAATTTCATCTCTCACAAATCATAAACGGTTATGAGACATAAAATAACAATTTGGAAAGCTTTCAAAGTCTATTGTGTGTTACATTAAGAACCTACTTTGATAAAAAGTAAAGAAATGGTTAAAAAAAGGAAAATAGAATGGTGGTCAGTTCTAGGATAGATTAGACATCTTGTTAAAAAAAGGAGTGCTATTACTGTTTTCAAAAAGAAAGATGCAGAAAAAAGGCATATGTACAATATTACGTAAAAATAAGGAAGAATCGATGAGGAAAATAAAAGACTTGGAAAAGTTTAACTGGATTTACCTAGTTCTTAGGAAAACTAATTAAATTAACTAAATCTAACCAAGAAGTTTATATAATTATTTGATATCTTTTGCCAAAAATGAGTCTAGAAGTTTAGAAAGATTTAATTGGGAGTATCTAACCCTAGTAAGATTTAACAAGACTAACTCTTAAAAGAGTTAAATAGAACTGACTAAAACTAAGTAAGAAATTTAGACTAAGATACTTAGAGAGAGTCGGAGAGAGTTTGAAAAATTTAGAAGAGGGGAAAAGATTTTCTAACTAGGAGCCATAAGTTTATATTCAGACAAATGAGAGGTGAACTCGAAAACCCTAGAAAAAATTTTAGGTCAAACAATTCAAAAGGATTAAAAAAATATAATAACGAAAAGTTTGAGGAACCAGCCAAGAGGGGAGAGATGAGACTTGATCTTTATTCAACGTGTAAAAGGGACACAACGATGAGGAAAAAAACAAAAAAAGAAAACAAAACCAATTTTTTAAAAAACATTATTTGGGAGGGGGGCTAATGTTCACTTCACGTGACCCTATTCAATTCACTAGAGAAAAAAATTTTAATTTCCTTTTTGGCGACAATACTAAGCTTATAACCCTTGACTGGTGGATGATGTTTTATTTTTGCTTTTTATTTATATTTTATTTTGGAGGATGTCTTAATTAAGCTTTAAAAAATGAATCTTACTTAATCCCATTTTTTAAATGCAAAAAGTCTACCCAATAGGTGCAAATTAATTGTAGGATATATATATATATATATATATATATATATATATATATATATATATATAGTATAGTTATAGTTATGTTTATATATATATATATATATATATATATATATATATATATATATATATATATATATATATATATATATATATATATATATATATTATATATATATATATATATATATATATATATAGTATATATATATATATATATATATATATATATATATATATATATATATATATATATATATATATATATATATATATATATATATATATATATATATATATATACACATATATATATATATATATATATATATATATATATATATATATATATATATATATATATATATATATATATATGTATATATATATATATATATATATATATATATATATATATATATATATATATATATATATATACACGTATGTGTTTTTTCTGAAGACAATACGAATTTTTTAACTCTTGACTGGTGGATGATATTTTATTTGTGCTTTTTTTAAATATTTGATTTTGGATGATGTCTTTTTTTTTGGGGATTGAGAAAGGGAAATTTCATTAGTCATCGTAACCAAATACAAGGTCGTCTAAGGCCAGATCAGAAAGTTAATCCGGACTATCCCCTATCCATATCCTACAACTGGGTGAGAAAGGCTAGAGATGAGCAAGGGCATGAGCCATCCTATTTCCTGATCTCCTGACTAACGAAAAACTGCAAAACTCAAACTTATTAGCAAGACACAAGATATCTTTGATAATGAAGCCAGTGATAGTATTAGGGTAGGTGTGCTTCCTAAGATGGCTGATAATGTTGCTGCAGTCCCCCTCAACTATGATCTTCTTGAGGGCACGATCCCATGCTTGTCTCAGTGCAAAGTTGCATGCTAGAGCTTCTTCGTTTTCCGAGGAAGTGAAACCCGCAGATCGCTTGACGGGAGAGATGAGAACGTTGCCATTGGAGTCTCTGCTAATAGCTCCCCAACCTGTGCCCCATTCTCCTAGATCGCCTCCGTTGAAGTTGACCTTAGCGAGCCCTGCAGGGGGAGGACACCAGGATGAGCTAGGACCCGGGAGCATCTAGCCGTGGAATCAAGTGCTTGCTGAAACTCCTTGACAAAATCAAGGGCACTGGATACCACCCTTGAAGGTTGAGGTATCGTCTTTTGGAATATAAATTTGTTCCTTGAATTCTAGTAGGCCCATGAGATGGCGACAAAATCCCCAACATCGTACTAGTGAGAGTGCTGGACGTCGGCCATAGCCTCGACCTTGGTAGTGTAATGCCTGTCTTATACCAGTTCAGCAAACGGAGTTACGACCCATATACTTTCAGCGAGAGGACAAGTGAGAAGCGCGTGGGTGGTCGACTCGAAAGGCATTCTACATAGCTCACATCGAGCGTCCATATCTAGGACCTTGAGGGACAAGGGTCCTTTTGAGGGGAGCGAGTTCGTACAGGCTCACCATATGAGGACTTTCATACAGGGTGGGATACGGAGGGCCCAGATGTCTTTCCAGAACTTGTCCGAATGACTTGTGCTAGTGCCCGGCGTTGCTTGGTCTTTGTGGTCCATGATGAGACGGCAGGCTGCCTTGACCGTGAGATCGCCCGAACTGGAGAAGTGCCACGTCAGAGAGTCGTGAGGCCAGGAGGGGCACAAAGGAATACCCAAATAATTTCGGCGTCAACAGGAAGGAATAAGGATTGAATCATTTCCGTATGTCATTCCCCATTGTTTTTATCGATTAGGTCCACTACCCTCAAGAGGCATGGTTTGGGCTTGACTGGGGTTATAACTTCGAATGAGTCCGGCCGTGGCACCCATTTGGACTCCCATAAATTCAAAGACTATCCATCGCCCACAATCCATCGCGAGCCCCTTTCCACTACCCACCGAGCCTGATACAAGCTTCTCTAGGTGAAGCTTGGCTTGGACCCTAATTCGGCGTCCAGAATACTAAAGTGGGGAAAGTATTTAGCCTTAAGGAGACGCGATACGAGGGACTGATTAGCCTTCAGTGGACGCCAAATTTGCCTGGCCAGTAGGGCAAGGTTGAAAGCCTCAAGATCTCGGAAGCCAAGCCCTCCTAAAAATTTGCTTTTGCATAGCTTGGCCGTCGATACCCAATGAATCTTACGTTTGCCATTCTCGTGTCCCCACCAATAATTGCATATGGACGATTGGATAGAATGAGTGAAATTACTCGGTAGTTTAAATACGCTGATAGCGTATGTAGGGATGACCTGGGCTACTGCCTTTACGAGCACCTCCCTTCTGGCCCAAGATAGATTTTTACTCAGCAACCGTTTATGCGTTTGCAGATGCAGTCTTTGAGGGGTATAAAGGCCTTGCTTTTTGATCTTCCGATTCTGGTGGGCAACCCAAGGTATTTGTCATACGATAGAACCTCCCGTATATCCAAGGTGAGCATTATGGCATTCTTCTTGTCAGAAGGTATTCATTTTCCAAACATCACATTAGATTTACTAAGGTTGACGATCTGTCCCGAGTCAATCTCGTAAGAGTGAAGAATGGAGTTGATCACTTTTGCTTCCTCCCAAGTAGCATTGCAAAAAATGATGGAGTCATTGGCAAAGAGCAGGTGTGAAAGGGGAGGGGCATTGTAGTAGATAGAATACCCATGTAACAAATTCCTGGAGATGTCTTAGTTAACCTTTAAAAAATGGATCTTACTTAATCCCTTTTTTTAGACGGAAAAAATCTACCTAATAGGTGCAAATTAATTGTAGGCAAAATAAATAATCAAAGCAATCGAGACGAGTTTAGTAGGTATGCAATTTCCATAGAAATAACATATTCCGTGGAGCACATGATTACACCAAAAAAATGACTAGCTTAAGAAATAAAACAATGAAAGTAAAGACAAATGGGCGAAAAAGAAAAAAGTTAAGGCTTTAATAAAGTGTTTACCATATCTTGTCTCCAAAAAAAAAAAAAAAACCTTTAGTATACAACACAACATAAACAAATGTCACATGGATAATGTAACTTTTTGAATACAGAAAGAAGAATATAATATATGCAATAGAATAAAGGCAAGTCTTAAGAAAGAAAAAGAAATTAAGGAAATCAAATCACATTTAAACGTCAAGATAATGAGAATACTCCTCTAGCTTTGAAATTTGTGTTGATTTAAACAATAAAACAAATGCAACACCAAGAAAGCAAAAAAATTACTTTTAGGTGCATAATGTTCTGTGAAAACTATGTTTAGGGCCCTTTAATTTGATAATGCATTATAAGGTATTTTCTAATGTGTTGAATTGATTCTTTGGTCATTTTCCGATCAATCATATCATTATTCTGGGAATTGTGTGTTACAATTTATGTAAAAGTTGAAACACCAAAACTGACCATGAGTAATAGTTTAGAAAACATTCTCCGTTCTACCTAACTCATTTTACAAGCTGTAAATGTAACTGTTTGAGGGAAAAAACTGAAAATAAAATTTAATATAGGAATTTATGGTTTCTAAAATGAAACTAAATTTAATGAGGCTAGACATTCTTTTTGTTGTAAAAGAAAGCTTAATAAAATTAGAAAAATATTCAAGAAAATTTAAAAAATCAATTAAATTAACAAAAGAATAAGGAAAAAAAAGCTTCTTAGTATCAAAAATCGACATTTTCTTATAATATAATTAAATTACAAGTTCAGCCCTTTTTCTGTGGCTATGTCAAGATTAAAAAGTTGGGATTAAAAACAAAATTGATATCTTCTAAAACAAAAAATAATCCGAGCAAACCAATTCTTCAACTCGCTCTTTTCTTCCCTAAATTATATACCCATTCAATTTCTGATTACCCGAACCCAAGAATTATGTACTTTCGTTGGACATATTGGCAAAATCAATAGCATATTTTGATATTCACTTCACTCAAATTGGTGAAAATTGTTACCAAAGGAGAAACCTTAGGTTTGTTTGAAAATCCTAAAATACAAGTTCATCATCTTCTTTGTTTTGATTTGCTCAATTAACTTTAGAATTTCAATCTGCACACAAATTTGAATCCAAAAATACTGAAAACATCCATTTTGTTTTCATTAGCTCTCATAATAGTGGGCACCATCGGTGTGAGCTCAAGAAGGGCCTTTAGCAATTGTTGAACGAGAAACAACGTCTTTATTAGCTATTTTGATTTAATTGTAACCTGCCCTTTTTAAGAAGTCTTACCCAATAATCAGATTATGAATTCATTCAAACCCTAATTTTCTCTCTTTTATCCTCATTTTATCTCAAATACTTACACTATTAACCCAGTATTCATCCAATTAATTAAAGACATTGCCCTTTTTTTTATATTACCCTTTTTTCACTAGTTTCTAAATTAATTCAATATTCCTCTATTAATAGTCTGAAACTGACAATCCCACCAAACTGCCAGTGTTACGACGGAGGATGCTATGGGGGTGGGTTCATTGGGTTGGTGGGGAAGGGTGTTTAGGTTTTTTTGTTTCTTAATTTAATAAATTAAAGCATGATTGCCATTTAATATTTTCGACAATTAATAAGATCAAAAATCAACTCAAAATAATTTTCATTAAAAAGGCAACTTAAAATATATTATCAAATTAAAGGGCGTAGAAATAGTTTCCACAAGACACAAGGTACCAATAATAGTTTCATGCCAAGAAAGGGAGGGATCTGATCACGCGCACCGCAGCAAGCGCACTACTTGGTTTGGGCAAAAAGGGCGTCTTTGTCACATAGCACAAAGATCCATAGAACAAGTGATGTTATCCGGGAAAAATCAGGAATCACCACCAACGGAATGCCCTGGACTGATCGGAAATCCTCTGGAATACTTGATCATCATGTTAGTTATTACTGCAGACTAACGAGAGAGAAAGAACCTTAGTTTTTGTGGCCGTCAATGGCTTCTCCCCCTTTTTGAGTTTTTTTGGGATGGTAGTTGCTACTGCTCCCACTCCCAGACTCGCCACGCACACCCACTACCCAGAAACCTTGCATTTAGCCCCTGTCTCTACATTCAGTCTCAACCTCTCATCGCCACTGCGCCGCACGGCCGCACCGCCAGACTGGCCGGAAACCACCGCCAACGCCGTCCGCCACCGCGCCGACCCCTGTCCAGATTTGTAAGTTTGCTAGTTTATTTTGTTGTTTAATTTTCTTTTGTAGTTTAATAATTTGTGAGTTTAGTTTGTCAGTTCTAATTCTAGAGTAGTTTTATTTGTGAGTTTAATTTGATTATTGGGTTTTGGTCTTTTGAATTCCCGTTGGGAAACTGGCTAGATGAATGATTATTGGTTAGATGAATGATTGATGGTGTGAGTGATGCTCTTTTCAAGGGGAAACGTGTGAAGAGATTAAAACTCTCTCTGGAAGGTGACGTTATTTACGAATTGTGAACAAAATCAAAGTTAACCGGAGCCAGACCCAAATCCTGTCGACATGAACATGACTTGACACAACCTAAACCAAGCAGTTCGTTTGCCAGTTGTAGACAATTAACGGAAAACTGGGTTTGTTGGCTTACTTTCCGTTCTAGGATGGTGCAACGTCTATGACAGTAAGCTATAATTGGTCTCGTAAGTTCTATGACTATTGTTAAATTTATGTTGTGTGCACTATTATTCTGACTTTTGATCCCCTCCCTTAAAATCATGGATTTGCCACTGAGTGTATGAGGCACCTCTCACTCTCTCTCCCCCCCGGTTTGAGCAGGCAATTGAACATTCAAGATGTCAATCTTAATTGCAAGTCGCCGGCTCTCAGTTGTATCACCATTGACGGCGATGGAGATTGCTCTCCGCTGTGTGTGCTTAAGATTCTACTCGACATCGTTCAGGGTGGAGCACGACACCTTTGGACCCGTCCAGGTTCCTTCTGACAAGTCTGTCTCTTTCACTTCTTTTCTCTTTCTTGGTTAGAAGCCTGCTGTTTCATTGATTTTGATGTGATTCTTATCACCTTTGTGATCTCAAAATGCTTGCGAATCATTTAATGGAAATAGAAGTGGAGAATTTTGCCATTCTTGATATGTTGACTACCTTTTTTGGAGCAATTCTTTACTGTTATGACCATAACTAGAGGTAATGTTTTTCATGCACAATGATCGCTTGCTGTGTTGATATGCGGAACACCAGTTTGACATTGAGGGGAAGAGAAAATGGACGCTTGTGGTTATCAATTGGAGAAATTGGTGTGTTTGTTAGCAGTTTGTGTGAAATGAAGATTGAGGTTTAATTGGTTGTGACTGACGAGATTTCATGTTGTTCCAAATCAGCTAGAGAAGTTTAATTTGTTTGTAGCAATATTGTCCATTCATGCAGTTGGACTGCAATAATAAGGGTATTCAGTTAGGATTGGTGTGAATACGACTTTTATTTAGTAAGTTGTTGAGTGTTTATGGTTTCATTATGGGAGTGGATTGTTTTTTTACTTGAGTGATGTACTGGATTGGGAATCAGAACATATATGACTTTTGTCTTTGGTTTGGATGAAGACCTCGTGTTGTGCAATTCTGTGAATCAATTATTTTTCAATAAAGTTTATCTTTTTATGTTCGAGAACAATTTATAAATAAGATAACATGGTACTAATGATGGCAATTGGTACCTTGACCTTGTTAATAGATCTTGATGCTGTGGTTGATTGTATAAAAGGTAATTATGGCTGAATTATGGATGGCATTACTATTATGAAATAAAGTGGGGCAGGGGACTAGTAAACTTTGAACTTTCTCCAGTGGAAGATACAAGTAATCAAGTCAGCAAAAAATAGTCAAAAACTTGCATATATGTGAAGTTTATTGGCAAAAAATTACTTCATTAATAGTGCAAGTAATAGTAATAGGATGGTTAGCTTAATTGCTTTTGGGAACTTGATGCAAGTCCTTTTGTGATATTGTTGGTACTTGACCATATTTTGGCTTTCATGACTGAGTATAACAGATTGTGGGGAGCTCAAACTCAGAGGTCATTGCAAAATTTCGATATCGGTGGGGAAGGTGAGCGTATGCCAGCGCCTATAATTCAATCCTTTGGTATTGTGAAGAAATGTGCTGCTAAGGTATGATACTAAGTTTCTTTGAGGATAAAATTTGAAATATCATTTTCATATTTTCATATTTATGTCCTTGCAATGTTTTTTCTTGTAAATACCTGATCCAAAAAAAAAAAAAAATTTCCTGATGAAAAATGTTTTTTCTTGTAATTGCAATACTAGTAAAACAAGAGCTTTTTCTCTGGAAATTATGCTGCATTCTCATTTAACCTTCATTTGTTGATATTGTTTGTTTAAATGGGAAAAATTTCTATCTCTCTTCACAATTTCATTAGTTCATTAATTCTGCTCTTGAGGAACCTTAAATAAGGTATTGATGTAGGTTAACATGGAGTATGGCCTTGATCCAACAATAGGGAAAGCAATCATGCAGGCTGCCCAGGAAGTGGCTGAAGGGAAGTGGAATGATCATTTCCCACTTGTTGTGTGGCAAACTGGCAGTGGCACACAAAGCAACATGAATGCCAATGAGGTTGATAGATATGACTGCAATTGCTTTGCCAATGTTAATATACATTTCACATTTGTCTTTCATTGACCTTTGATCTTTTCTTTACCCTTCAAATAGGTCTATGTTATCATTTGTTTCTGTCGACTAATAGATTGTGGATACAGGTAATTGCAAACAGGGCAGCTGAGTTCCTTGGTCATAAGCGTGGTGAGAAGTTTGTGCATCCAAATGACCATGTGAACAAGTCACAGTCTTCTAATGATACATTCCCAACTGTAAGTATTTTCTTTCCTTTAAATCTGCCTTATCTGGCATAAACATTGCATCTGGATTCTAATGTGAATATGTTAAAGCATGTGAAGGTTCTATGAAAGGGTTAAACAATGCACACGTCTTTGCATATTTTGGTTGAAATTGATAATTCAGTGCTCTGCATGGATTCGTGCCACTTATATTGAGCTATTTCTGTCTAGGTGATGCACATCGCAGCAGTTAGGGAAATTCATTCAAGATTACTACCAAACTTGAAGAATTTACATTCTTCTCTTCATTCTAAGGTTAGTGATGTTCATTTCCTGTGCTACATGAGCAATTGAACCTTTCTGTTTGTTCTGTTCATTTAGGGCTAAACCTGATTCTTGCTTGCACTAGAGCCTAGTGGTTCACTTGGTATTCTCCTATTTTTCCAAGGATCACACGTGATCATTTGGCACTTCTTGCACCGTATTCCTTCCATGGAGTCCCCATTCGAAAGCCTTTTTAATGATGGATTTAAGGCCTGCTATTGATAAGTGTAAGGCTCAAAGTTAAAGAATTTTTTATTATCATTTATTATTTATTTATTTGAATGGAAGGGTTGGAGAAAGAGGATGAGAGTAATAGTTTTGTTTTTCAGATTGCGCAGTATATGGAAATTGTTGCTATTTTTGCTTAAATGCTAATAGTTTCTTTTCAGTCTTGTTGGCGTGGTGGGCGCTCTTTATGAACAATTGTAGACAATGATGTTTTAATAAACCTGGGTCACTCTAAAGTTTTCCTCTGACACTTCTTTTTTGGTGTTTCTGTTATGTTTGGTTGAGCTTGTTGAACTTGTGAGCACTAGAAATACTTGCTGATTCTAATTGAGGGCCACTTCCAGGAAAAAAAAAAGGCTTGGCTAGGATATTGCACAGTAACTGAGCTGTGATTCTAAAATATTGTTGTTCAGAGTAATCGCAGCACTGGATAAAGGATTTGGGCTAGTTGAGGTTTTGATGTTTTCCTGCTTGGATATTTTTTGACAGCTATTCATATAAGTTGATGTACAATCTTCTCCTATATGTCCTTTTACAAGTGGATGTTTCCTCCCCCCCCCCCTCCCTTTTAGAGGGTTTGACAATCTACTTCTGCAATGAGTTATCCTGTTCACCCAAGGCCAAGCATCAGCAGTTACCATAAATTAGGTATCTTTTTACTCTGGGTTCTGATTTGTACCTCATCTACCTGATTCTAGTGACAATTTAGCTGCCAATTTGATTGGTTTTTCTTGTTTGGATATATTTGCAACATAGTCAATTAACCTATGAGTGCCATGAATTTCCCAAGGGTTGCTTGTGAATATCTTTGCTGAAGTTTGGAGATATTTGATAGGATATATTCTTTGAAGTCATCCGAAATTGAATATCAATGATGTCATTTTTGAAAGTACTGATCGCGCAATGATATATAAAAAGTGTTTTGCATCCCTAATAGGTACAGCTACTTGCGTAATGCCGTAGCTTGGGAAAGCAATCTTATCTGTGGACATTCGATTTGTTTATTTTTACTTATTCAATATGCTATTGAACTCTGATATTTGGTGCTTCTACAATGCTTGTGATAAGTGGTCTTCTTGCTTTTGCCAGTCTGTTGAGTTTAAGGATATCATTAAGATTGGGCGTACTCATACCCAAGATGCAACTCCTTTGACACTGGGCCAAGAGTTCAGTGGCTATACTATACAAGTAAGTTATTCATCAATTTCACTGTTTGGCATGCTATTATCTATGCTTTTCTAAATCCGTGCTCTTTTTCTAGGTGAAGTATGGCATTGATAGAGTTGTAGGTACTTTACCTCATATGTATCAGGTAACCAAGTCATATCTTTTCTTCCTTTAGCAACCCCCATATTGGTGAATCTTTTTTCTTCTGAATTTGATGCTCTTGCAGCTTGCACAAGGAGGCACTGCTGTGGGGACTGGACTGAACACAAAGAAAGGGTGCGTGTGCCTCTTAGCACCAAGATGTGCTTTCTTGATTACTAATCACAGATCATTCAGACTTCTCTGAGCTTTTTTATTGATTACATGCTATCTGAGTCATCTGACTAATAAAGATCAGAACTCAGAGAAAAAAGAACTTCACTTTTGTAATGGCTGTGTAATATAGAGTCACGTTCTTCCTTTTCGTTTACATACACAACATCACAAGTTTCCTTTGAATATCGTTAGGTTTGATGTGAAGATTGCTGCAGCAGTTGCTGAAGAGACAAACTTACCTTTCGTAACAGCTGAAAACAAATTTGAAGCATTGGTTAATTTCTGATGCTTTTAAGTCCATTTATGGCTTTTGTGCTCCATGATATTTCAATTTGAAAATATCGTCATTGTCATTACTGTTTCTTTTAATGGTTCATTAGGCTGCGCATGATGCCTTTGTCGAAACAAGTGGTGCTCTCAATACAGTGGCTGCTTCACTCTTCAAGATTGCTAATGACATAAGATTTTTAGGAAGGTATCATGCTCAGAGAACAAAGCCCATCTATTACGCTGTGAAACGTAATTTTTGTGGTTGATCCTGTTTTCTTCTTGTTTAGCGGTCCACGATGTGGTCTGGGTGAACTAATTCTTCCTGAAAATGAGCCAGGGAGCAGTATCATGCCTGTAAAGTCCTTGTGTTTTAACACCCTCCCCTTTTTGTTTCTCAGGTTGTAAAACTTATATTTTTCAGGACTTTTGTTTTACTGGTAACTTTGTTTTACGTGCTCCAGGGGAAGGTCAATCCCACACAGTGTGAGGCTTTGACTATGGTGTGTGCTCAGGTAACAATTCTACCATCATTTAATGGGCGTTGTGAAAAGCGATTGACTACTTAAGTTGGACTCATGGTGTTATTACTTGGACATACAATCAATATTAACATATTTTTTGATCCTTGATCATTTCAGCAAAAGATTTTCTATCCTTGCAAGCAACATCAAGCAAATAATTCTAGTGAGTTGTTTCTACTTGCAGGTTATGGGGAATCATGTAGCTATTACAGTTGGAGGGTCAAATGGTCATTTTGAGCTAAATGTTTTCAAGCCTCTAATTGCAAATGCCCTCCTTCATGTGCGTGTAGTGGCACCTGCCTTGTTCTTCATTTACTTCATTCACGATTGAATTCTGAACTTTGGGATAATGTGAATTTCCATGAAATAGCCTGGGTGGACGATTGAAATGATAGGATTGACTTCTCTCAGATTCAATATTTTTCCCCCTCAAAAGCTTGAAATATTTGTTTTTATTTTAAACATTTTGAGTTGTTAATTCTAGTTTTTTTACTCTTGCATCTAGTCTTTGAGATTACTAGGGGACGCATCCGCTTCTTTTGAAAAGAAATGTGTAAGAGGGATTCAGGCAAATAAGGAAAGAATTTCAAAGTTGCTAAATGAGGTGAGTTGCTTATGGTTTGTGCTGGAGGCTTTGTTTTTGACTCGTTACATTATCAAGTAATAAGGTGTACCAATTCTTCCCTTGGTCTCTTGAATTTTTTCCTCACTTGTGTTTGCAGTCATTGATGCTTGTGACCGCTTTGAACCCCGTGAGTTGCTTTCTTTGGCCCTTGATTTCTTCCCTTGACTTAATGCTTACAGTACTAAATAGTTCTGGCCATTTCCAGAAAATTGGTTATGACAACGCTGCAGCAGTTGCCAAGAAAGCACAGGAAGAGGGAATTACATTGAAGGTGTGGATCATTCGCTCTCTATATATGAATTTCATAAGCTGAAAAATCTTTAAGAGCTAATATGCGGCTTGCTCTTACCAGTAACCCTGGTTATAAGCGCACCTTTTGCTGATAACTTATTCCAAGAAGCGAAAACCAGCCTGGATGCATACCAAAAATAGGAGAATCTGCTTTTGGCCCAAATCCGTGTACAAGATTGTCAAACGATATTGATTGGATTTTCTTGACATGACACATACTAAAGTGACCTTAACCCAAATTGAATATTTTATCAGCCCATTTTGATGTGATCTAAGATTAACCTAACCTCAACGTCTCTGCAAGGTTTGTGTACAAGCCCAAGGCTGGTGCTTTGGGTGAAGCACTTTATGGATATGTACTTTCACAGGTAGAAAGTCAATGTTCCATTGTTACGGGGATGAGAGAACTAGTTCTTTAGATAGATAGAACTTGCCCCCAGATTTTGATCATGGATGGTGCTGGGCAAGTTTGTCATTTCACAGCTGCTGTTGAAATTTGATTCTGTCTCGGATGGTTAATCAAAAATCACACAAAACAATTGACCTTGCAGGAAGCTGCATTGAAGCTTGGAGTTCTTACAGAGGAAGAGTTTCACCAGTTTGTGGTCCCGGAGAAAATGATTGGTCCATCTGATGATTAATAACGTGAAAAATTCCTTTGCCTTGAGTCATGATGAAATTGGAGCTCCATCTGCTTATTTGTCCTTACCGGCATTTCGCATAGTATAAGTCGGATTGAGGAACAACAATACAAGATCATTTTTTTCTCTTATATTGTTCATTGTTGAGGTTCTTTTAAGTCCGTGCCGGAGCCCATTGGTGACGGATGATGCCAATGAAAGGAATGCCTCCCTTATTTTTGACGATTCAACAGAATGTCTGTGTAGACTGTTCTTTTTCTCTTCTGCTGTAAAATCGTAGTCTTTTATGGAGGTTTTGTGTGACATCATCTCACCTAAAGGATATTGTGAGACTAATATTTATAAAAGTCATCTTTAAAAGAATTATTAGTTTAGTATAAATTATTAGTTATATCAAAACGTGAAGGAAGCCTTCAGTAGGAAGTTAATGTCATAATAACTCTAGTATGAGATAGTCGTAGCTAAGGATTTGTGGTAAAACATATTTTTGTATGATAAGTGGGACCTTATGGAAACTCTCTAATTTGATTAGGTTTGTGGCCTTAGCGTAACGACTTAATATTTCATAATATAATGTTATGTGGGTTATAATTATGAAGAGAGGATGCATCACGAAGTGGAGAAATACAGGACCATCTGTGTAAGTGTAAGATTGAAGAATCAATTTCCTGAGAATATACCTGCGTGTGAACATTTTCCGATCAGAGGCCTGGTTCACATCTTTGGGTTTGAGTTTTTGTGGTTATTGCTTAGGCTTACAACCGCCCTTAGCCGTCTTACTAGATCCAAATTACTAGAGTACAGAATCAAATGTAATGGTAGATTTACGGAATTTCTAACATTTAGGTCCGTAAGTTCGATGGTAAATAATTTTAGGCCCTTGCCTTTTCAAAACTAATTCTAGGATACCCTATGTTTTCAGACAACTAATTATTAGGTCCTTTTTCTTGTTATTTAGTCCTTGAGCCTTCTCAAATTGCAAAATAGTTCATGGAATAGGAAAACTATGCAAATGTCTATTTTTAGGGGGTTTTTTTAAAGAAATATGCTTGTTTTAAATGATTTAACTTTTTATAATGACTTTACCGGTACTAGTTATCACAATCTACTACTTATATATTAGATATTATAATTTCTGTGGTTATACGCCAACCATACTTAGCAAAATAATTAAAATTTAATTAGAGAGTTTTGACCGTTATCTGAATTTAGTTGGCGCTAGATTCGGGCGTTCCTCTAGTTTTCGGTTTATAGAGATAGCTAATCTCAACCACACCTTTATTAGATCAGGCACAATATAGATTTGTTTCGTTTCCTACCTCAGACTGTAGTCACTAATCAAGTTTTTAACCTTTTTCAAAGATAGTAGAACTTTAATCAAGAAACTATAATATCTAATACATAAGATTCGATTGAATAATGTTTCATATTGGGAAACTTCATTTATTGAAAGCTTGAAAGTGGAAATATTACAATGGAAATCTTTGAAAAGGGACTTAAGCTAAGATCATTAGAGATGCTTGCTCCTACAGAAATGGGAAATCCCAACTTATCTTTTACTTAAGAAATGCTCAAATGATTGTCCCTTCTCAGTACTCGATGTCTCCTTTTATAGAGGGTTCGGGGTACATAAGATGCCCTAATGGTTACAGTACACAATGATTTTTCATATGACTACAGTACACACTAATGGCTACAGTACACTGCTTTATTTTACAGACCAGACACTTGTCAAAATAGTACAATAATGAGGTAACCACTTTTCAGCGCTTTTGATGATGACAAGACTAGTCATTCTTATTGAGATTCTACATGTCTGCCTCTCCAATTATATCTTCTAGACCATCATTATCTGGATAATCATCAAAATCTTCATCTAATTGAAGATGCTCTGGATCCCATTTCTCAAATAATTTCAGAAGATATTTCTTTCCTTTTTCTAATAAGAATTCTGCAGCTCCAACATCAAAGCGATAATCAAAGATATCTTCTGAGACCACTCCTTCTACCTTCATGTGTTCTTTAAACTCATTGTTATAGGCGAAAGTAGTATTTCCATAATGCATTATCGTTTTTTCTTGTTCAATTAATGCCCAAGTTTGAAAATAAATGTTGTAAAAACCGATAGTTCTTGCTAAAGTGGGATCAATAACAAATCCTCCTCATTTTGGAAAGCAGTGTTGACGTTGATTATAGGGATTATCGTAATCAACGATTTGGGCAAGATGATGGGCTGGTTTGGCTTTTCCATTTTAATATTCGATTAGTGCACAAGGTATCTCCAAATATAGAGGTTTGCTGTATGGAATTTTGTTGGACCATGAGGAGATGTAAGAATCCAATGGATCTTCTTGAACATGCATTGTTGAAATTTGGTTTATGTAGAGAAAAATGGAAACTTTGGATATGAGATTTCTATAAAGTAAACTATCATCTCATATTCCCAGGCTTTAATGAGAGGGTCACTTGGAGAGATTGAGTTAGCTGAGAAACTAACACCACCAACTCCAGACTTATTAGGAAAATAGATTATTGTACTCCAAGACTCCCAAATATCATAAGAATAGTTATGATAATAATTGATGCAGGCTGCATACCACTCATTTAACCATTTTTTTTGAACATGAGAACTTATTTTTTCTTGGATATCATAAGGATATCTAAGAGAATTAACTTGTAACTCCAGAAGAAAAAATCTTCGGGCTATTAGGTAGGCAGAAGATAGTAGACTAAAGCCGTGATCTACTTTTTGTATGAAATTTCAGATTATCAATAATGACTTCACTAGAAGGAGAAACACGTTCTAGCAGAAATGACATTTCATTATGGATTTCTTTCTTTTCTGGCAGGAGATCGGCCTTGATAAACTGTCTGCTAGAGAGTCATTCGATCCCTATATATGTTCAATGGAGAAGAAAAACTGGTTAAACCAAAATTGCCGAAGCAGGAGTCGCTCTTCCGTTTGCATATTTGATAAGTTCTTCTTCACAAAAGCAAGTATTCCTTTGCAATTAGTTCGAATAAGAAACGGTTTTGGGGCTAAAAAGATTAGGAACTTTTTAATTCCCCTTATGACTACAAGGATTTCTTTTTCCATTGTGGGATAGTTGCATTCTGCTTTATTAAAATTTCCACTGCTATATTAGCAAAGTTTTTCTCCTTCTTTGATTTTGAGTACCGCACTCCAGTACTCATTACTGGCATCTGTTTCAAGAACTAAATCATCCCCTTCATTATGCAAATTAAGAACAGAAAGATTTTTACATATCTTTTTAAAATTTTGAACAATCTTCGTATCATTAGTGGTCCATGTCCAACTTATTTCTTTCTTGAGTTTCTGCTGTAATGGTTTTCTTAGTTTAGCTAAATCTTTAATGAAATCTGAAGTATAGGTAAGGCATCCAAGAAATCTTTCTGGTTGTTTTCTATCTTCGATCTTTTCAGAAACATTATCTATTTTTTCCAAAATACGCTTTTGTAGGATGATTTGTCCAACTTTTATCTCTAGACTTAAGAATTCAATTTCTTATTCCGCATAAATACACTTGGTCTTTCCCAGTATAATACCCTAATCAACACATCTTTGGGTAACAACTGAGATATCATTTTTGTGCTATTTTATGGTTTTGAAAAAGACAAGAATATCATCGATGTAAACAAAACAACAATAATTAAGGTCTTTGATGATGTTATTTATTCTTCTTTGGAATATCTAAGGTGCATTCTTTACAGCGAATGAGATCACTATCCATTCATAATATCCTTGTGGGGCACTAAAAGAAGTTAAAGGGATGCTTTGTTCATACATTTTAATTTATCAGTATCTACTTTTACAATCCATTTTCGAAAACCAAGAGGTGCCTTGAATTCTATTAAAAAGGACTGTTTTATTAGGAGTGTAATAACCATTAAAGACAGTATTATCATTAAACGTTTTGTAATTAATTACCATTCTTGCTTTTCCTTTTTTTTCTTCAGCATGATTTCTTACCATGAAAACGGTACTTGTGTGAGGACTCTTGCTATTCCTGATTAATCCTTTATCCAGAAGTTCTTTAATTTGTTTATCAAATTCTTGAATATTCTGGTGTGTATACACCATTCATTTGATTAAGATAATATTGTTGGGATTTAATAAAGTGATTTTAGTAGATGTTTTATCTTTATCTCAAATTTTAGAGGATTAGCAGATTAGAGTTCTTTGTATAATTTTTCTTGTTGTTCAATAATATACTCTTTAATAGATAACTCGAGTAATGAAATTGTTAATGTTACCTCTCTTTGTGCAGGCATTACCTTCTCACCACGCTGGCTGCGTATAAACTTAATTTTTGATGAGTGTAGGCTTTACTTAATTTTTTAATAGGAACTGAGCGACCATTAATTGTGAATATTATCCGGTTTATGGTATGTGTGTATGGAGAATATAATCTCTAAAAATTATTTTCAATAATCATATCATGAGAGGGTTGATCAGTAGTCCATTGAACCGATGTAATGCATTAGCCTCCTTCTAATTCTATGGATAACCCTTCTATTGCTTTATTATGGCTCATGATGCTATTATTAGCTATCCTTACCTATAAAGGATTTTTGGTTTTTTTCCACATGAATTCTGGAGATAATGTTCTCTTTTCAAAGCATACAGAACAACCACTATCTATGTAAGCACACAATTCATATTTATTATCTCCCGGTAGACATACCTTTATTAGGATATAGATACTATTAGAATTTGTATTGGTAGCTTTATAGCATATCTCTATAGTCATGTTTTTAACTAATTCATCCTCATAGATTAGTTCACTAACAGTTCTAGTTTTGTACCCAATGACCTTTTTTTCTAGACTCATACTTCGATCTACACTGAGTCTTGCAGATTCAAAAATCATTCTACTCATTTCACTAGTCATGCTAATCGTATCATCTTCTTTAAGCTCTTCTTTAGCTGATGAAGATCCTTCTCTCCAATTTAATCTTGTACTCATACTTCTTAATAATTAGGGTTTAATGATGATTTTCTCCTCTTCATCAATTTTTATTATATTTTTCTTATTGATCTTTATAGGATTGGTAAAGTTAGATATCCATGAACGATTTATTTTTATCTTCTGAGGATTGGACTAAATCCTCTGGATCTTTTGCATAGGGGTAGGACTTTCAAATTTTTCTACTTCTATCATTGCTACTTTAGTCTTTGAGTCTATTGTATTATCTAATTTGTAGATAATTTTTCAAAATATTCTTAAAGGATATCCTCCTCTTTTTATGTCCATTCGAACTGTTTTTATCTTAAGGGATATGAAGTTTTTAGCAAATTCAACCTTTAGACTTATATAATATGTGGGTTGACAATTGAATCCTACCGAACCATTACATAAATTAGTCTTAATCCCTGTGATAATTTGATTATTAAATTTAGTATGTCTAATATCATAGAGTAAAGTATAAAGATCAATATCTTTACTATAATACTGTAATGAAGTGATTTGAACTTGGACACTTCCACATGGATATACCTATAATTTTTTTCTTTGTTATGCTTAAGGATATTTTTCTAATTAATGAGATTAATTTTCTCAATATCATACTCACAGTCCTTTATCTCCAGATCTCCTTCCATCATTTCACATACATATTTACTTTTTAATTGAAAGATGAATTTTTTATAGATCATATCCTTTTGGATTATGGGAAGAACTCAATATCTTTTGACTTCCTCATTATCATTGTCTACAACAAACTTTTTTCCTTGAAGATCACCAAGGCTAACAGAGCTGTC
This sequence comes from Carnegiea gigantea, assembly GCA_029747015.1. Taxonomy (NCBI): domain Eukaryota; kingdom Viridiplantae; phylum Streptophyta; class Magnoliopsida; order Caryophyllales; family Cactaceae; genus Carnegiea; species Carnegiea gigantea. The sequence continues at coordinate 561,041 of JAKOGI010000346.1, read as the reverse complement.
CTCCATCATATAACTTGTTTCTTCGTAATCGCTTTCTTCATATTCTTTGTCCAATATAATTTCAACAATCCCTTTGTTATTATTTACGGTTAGGTCTAATGCCTCATCTTCACTAAGTTCAACATAATCTAGACTACACAAGGTTTCAATAAGCTTGTTATTCTTCCTATTTTTGCATTCATTAGCATAATGTCCTACTTCTCCACATGCACACCATTTGCAGTTGTTTTTCTCTGTTTGATAATAAGCTGGTTTCCTAAAAAATCTTCATTTTTTAGGACTTAGTTTGTTATAATATTTTCTTCTATATTTTTCTCCTCTTTGCTTATTAAAGCTCTTTTTCTTATAGAATTTTCTTTTTCTTCTTCTTTCAGGTTCTTTTCCCCATTGGTGAGGTGAATCCCATCAAGTTAGTAATTTTTCTTAATTTTTTTTGATTTTGGAGATCAAGACATTGATCATTGACCCATTTTCTTAAATAAGAGATTCTTGAACTAAGGGTGTCAATGATATTTGTTCGTTCAAGCCATGCAATATGGATTTATCGGATATGACAATTTATCATAGAACATGCTAAGATTAGCTTCATTATGTCCAATTTTGTAATAATATTGCCTGAATTAAGCAATATAATGTTTCAGTTCTCTTATATCCCATATTTCTATATTATTAATCTTTCTCTGCTATTCTCTTGTCTTTTCTTCAGAATTAAGTTTAACTCCTATAAACTCAGTTTCAATTTCTTTACGTAAATTTTTGAACATTGCAGTTGGTGTTTCCATCATTCTTAATGTATTTTTATCATCTTTAGTTAATGAATCATACCAGTTAGTTACAGTGCCAGAAAAATCATGCTCAATATAGTTTAGGAAATTGGTAGCAGTCCATGTAGGATTTAGGTTTAAGATACTATTTATGCCTCTTTTCAATGTTCAAATATTTCTTCTCTATTTCAAGCGCCATCGATATTTAAGACATATCTAGTTTGACTAATTGCAGTAAGGCTAATTTCTTCATAAGTGGTAGTTTTTCTTGGAATAAACCCAAAAGAAAAATTGACTATACGTCTTACTGGAATGTACCTAAGTCTTATTAAAAGAGTATTTCTTCTAGAAGGTTCTCCAAATTCTTCAAGTTTAGGAACAACATTGTTAACAAGATTGGTCTCTATTTCACCTAAGTCAAGTTCTTCTCCAATTTCGTTAATATCATCTTCAACGGTCATTTTACCATATTTTTTATCCATTTTTTTTCTAATTTCTTCTAAAGGTAATGCATTAAGATCATCAAGTTTAATAAGATTCATCTGCTGATATATTTCTTCTTCTAATTGGACATTATTAGTCTCTTCATTATCATCAGATAAAACGTCATATTTATCATTAATTATGCTCATGATTTTGTTTAATTCGCCCGGATTTTGTTCTCTCTCGAATATATCCTATAATTCTTCAAGAGTATGCTGCTTATACTCTGTCTTCTTCTTCTTTTTTTGTTTTTTTAGCTGATTTTCATCTGTTTTTTCTCCTACTTCTTTTTCAATTTTTATCTCGTGCAAAGGAAATGAAATCTTATTTTTTGGGTTTTGGAAAGGATATTTATGCTGAAATGGAGGACTAATACTGGAAGTAATTTTTCTACTATGTCTTACTTCATTAACTAGGGAAAGATGAATTACAGATATTTGCTTCTTAAGCTCCTTGATTTCGGTTTTAATTTTTGTTAATTCTACTTTTAATTCTTAAACTATGTCAGTGATATAGTTTAATTGAGGTGCTATTGGAAAAAGTCCTTCCAGAGAATGAACAATATGTGAATAATTAGGACCAGGGCAAACAAGTGATGATTCGAGCATTAATCACAGTTAATTAGCTTAATTAATCATCAAATGGCTTAATTATTTTAATTATTTTTGGTCACATGACTCTGATACCAGTTGGAATAGGGCCTCTAGTAATACTAGTGGCAAAAATATCACAAACACAAATTCAGATTTTTCGAAAGTAAATTTTTTAAGGATTTGGGAGAAGTGTGCAAATATGAAAACTTGTGGTTGTAATTTGCAAACTAGAATAGTGCATGGGTCTTGAAAATAGCTCAAATAAGATTTTGAGAGTCCTTTCTGTTAGTTATCTCAAAAGACAAGTGATTTTATATTTAGTTTTAAAAATTGAGGGTCCTTAAAGTAGTTTACAGTAAACTGAGGGTACTCCTGCGTAGTTTATTCTAGATTTGCCATTTTAACAAAGCTTGCAGTTTTGGTATTGATATAATTATTTCACATGCCTTCATCTTGGTGATAAAAAGGCATGAAATGCAAGTGGGATTTCTATGCAAGTTGTTACATATGACTCCTAAGGATATTGCTGACTTTAAACTGATCGAGGTAAAATGAGTGTTTGTATCTTATTCGTGCCCCTTTTATAGAATTACTTGTAATTAATAGTGCCTTCAAATTGAAATGCTACTTCTCAAATGTACAAATGGAACTTATTCAAGGCTACTTCAGTTGTGATATAAGGTTTGACTTAAAAATTATTGTAAGTGTTATTTACAAATGAATAATAAAACTGCATCAACAACAAAATATCATAATTATTAAAGGTGTATCAAATTTAAAATAAGATTGTCTAGCTTGTAAAAGGACCTAATTTTGCTCTACCATGATGTCCACTTGTGGAAATTTCTTTTTCTAATTATTTATTTGATTAAGGGTTTGATTGTTCCTTGGAAAGTACCTTGGAAAGAAAAAAAATTTGGAAAATTGAAAATTTTCCTATGTTTGGACCAAGGAAAAGGGAAGGAAAAAATCTTGGAGGAAAAAGTTGAGGAAAGCTTTAAAAGTATAATACAATTTTTTTTCCCTCCCAAAAATTTGAGGATTATGGTTGTAAAATTTTGAGAAGGCTAACCTGATACTCTGACTCTGAGCTTCCCCTTCAATCAAAAGGATAGACAACCTATCTTTGCCCTACTTTGTCCTCGCGCACTCTTTCCCCTCACCCAGCCTTCTTCGATGGTTGCTTTATGCTCCACCGACACACTCTCACTCCTCTTTCTCTCTCCTTTGGTGACTATGCATCTCTCTTTCATGGCACCGTTTGAATGTGATGCTTTAATTGTGTTGAGAATTTGTTTGGAAAGAACCAACATTGAAAATTATGTTGGTGACTGCTGTAAATTTGGTAAAGTTTGAAAATGAACCTAATTTGTAAATAGGCTTTCACTTTTCTGGGATAGAGGATGAGGATGAGAAGGAAGACAGACATTAAAAAGTGGGTCCCTAGCACTGGAGAGGGATCGAGGGAGAAATGGGAAAGTGGGGTTGTTAGGGTTTAACGAGGGTTTAGGGTGAAGGTTGAAGAAGCAGTTGAAGCAAGAGGGAGATTGAGATTTTAATGATTCTAGGAGTGATAATAATAGAGTTTCCAGAATTGATAGGTGGAAAATTATAGGAGCAATGTTTTTTTGAATGACTTAATAGACCAGAAAGCTGTCCTTTGCAGTAGGACAAGAAGAAGAAAGTATTTAGAAAATGAGTGAACTTACCATTAGACATATGTCATTTATTGGTACTTACGTAGCTGAGCTTGAATAACATAATTAGGGTCATGATAACATTTTTCAATCATTGTTTTACATTTCCAAATTACAAAAAATCAAAGATAGCGCATGTAAATTTTACTTTCCTCAATTCTTTTATCCTTTCCAAACAAAGGGGAAAAAAAAGTCTAATGAAAAATTGTTTTTTTTTCTTGTGTTTTTTTCCTTAATTCAAATAAGAGAAAAAAATGACTCTCTCAAACTTTTTTTCCTTCTCATTTTTTTTCTTTTCAACTTTCTTTCCATCTCATTTTTCTAGGTCCAAACATGGCCTAAGGTTTTATAATTCTTCTATTACTATTTTGTTCAATAACTATGAATTTTATGGAGTTGTTCAACATTTACAATTTCAGTAACACTAAAGTAAATATGTTTGTTCAGATTTAAAGAAAAACATTGATCCTAAAAAATGCTATTTAACATGAGATACACTAGTCAAATACTTCCATTCACTCATTGGTTCCATTTTACAACTGCTGAATTCTACAAATGCTACACCTACTAGACAGTTTCTTTCTGCTTTTTATGGGGGTTGCAAAAGAGCTCGGGATTATACTCTTGACAAACCCGGGGCATATTCGCGTTTTCCCTTTCTCTCTATTTTTTAAAAATAATCTATTTTGTGTTAAAAAAATTGATAAATCCCATTCTTTTCAATGTTTGCGCTTTCAATATCTAATTATGTCTTTAGGAGTGTATGTGGTGGATTTGCTAATTGATTGCATCTTGAAACTTTAGTAAACGTCAATTCCTTAAACATTGTTTATGACCTTAAATACATCTTCTTGACTTAAAAGCGATATACAAGGTCTAAGGATCCCTTTTACACTTGGCATCACAAAATAGAGAATAATTGAAAAATGAGTTTTACTAGTTAGTTTTCTTGAATGGAGCATTTATTTTTTTATTTCAATTATGCACTCACTATACATTATATGAATTTTAATTAACAAACTTAAAGAAGAACTACTTATACTTTCATCTATAGTCACGCTACATCTACAGTCATGCTACATCGTCAGTTCAAATATGAAATACATCCATCTATGTTCTATTATGGGGGACACTAGTTGAGTTTTAGGCTCCTAAACAACCAAATTTAGGCACTTTATGGAGCTTCAGATTTGTAAGCAATCAAGTTCATGGCCCACCAAATTTCATATCATGAAGCGACCAAATTTAGGTAGCATTCATGCATCTCCTAGTATTTGTCTATGTCCCAATGAAAGTGGACAAGTGCTTTACTTGATGGGGAGCAAACTATGAAACCTAACCTCTTAATCAATATCAATGCTTGGATTCAACTTGGGCCCTTAGTCACCTATGAGGGTGGTACCCAAATACTTGGCTCTCTTAAGTCTTTGTTGGTTTGGGACCTTTGAGGGACCCAAAGTAAGCTCAGGAAAGGTGGCATGGTACTTAGTAGCCTAAATAAGGAGCCTAACTATTTTATCTCCAAGTGACCCTATTCTATTTTACTTCCTTCTTCTAAGCAGAAGATATAGCTTGACTTCTAGCTCATTTTTGGGTAGGTAAATGGGATCCATCTTAGCCAAATTTTGCATGGATGGATAGCCCCAGATGTCTATTTTTCAACAAGCCTAAGACGATCATTAAATTCCATAAATCGAGTAAGTCATGAGATTTTAACCGAGCTATGGTCCATGCAGGGTCTGGAGGTGCACATTTTTACTCAAGGATTTATTTAGGTCATAAAATGGGAGAATTAAGGGTCCAAACTTAGTGAAAAGCTGATAGACTTTTCTAGAAGGCTGCCATAAAAATCTCCCCCTTGATCTTCCCCATTTGGATAGGTGAATAACATCACCAATGAGAAGCAATGTGCAGCTAAATTCCTGCACACTATTATCCCCTAGTGGTCCCCCTTTAATTGTACAATTAGCTTGAATTTCATTGGACAAAATCCTTGTAATGATATTAGCTAGTACAAAGCTTCGGGGAGGGCATATCTTGCTATTTAATTCCTCATCTCTTGTATTACATTCAACTGTGATGAATATGAATGAATGAAAAGGCTAGAAGCCATTTTCTTTCTCAAAACTATCTTAATCTTCATCTCTTCTAGAGTGGTGATTTAGATTCATTCCTTTACATAAATCTTTGGTGCTTAGGCTTTAAGGGATTAATTGGTGGGTTACTTATCTTGGTGTTCTTTCAAGAATCAAAAGAGTTCTCTTTTGATTTGAGGTTTCCTCCATTTGGGTTGTTCTAGAGGTGTTCATCTTATTGGGTCCTCACTTGGATGATTAAGCCTTTATCTAATTAAATGGACTCCTAATCCACTTTAGTTGGTATTAGAGCACAAGGATCCTTCAAGTGTAAGAATCGAATCCTCACACTTTGTGATTAGAATTTGTTGTTTGAGTTCTTTCTTGTTATTTAGGGATTTGGATACTTTCTATTCCACCTTCTTCTCTTATTCTCCTCAAAACGTCCAAGCACTCTTCCATGCTTCCTTTTCAATTCAAAATCCTAAAAATCCACATTTGATTTCTCCATAAAACTCTTCTTTTAGTCCACAAACAAGCTCAAAACACTCACCCGCACTAACCAGAAATTTGGCACGTCTTGACCGTGCCCCTTGGCATGACCGTGCCACTTTTTGCCCCGAAAAAAATTTTTCAGTGTTTTGGCACAACCACCCCGTGCTGCGTAGCATGACCGTGCCCCCCTCATTTTGGCCCGTGCTTCCTCTGGCATGACCTCGCCACCTTTTCTTGAATCCTTCTACCTTCAACCATGACTACTGATGCGGAACCTTCTCAACCTAGAGGCATCTCTCTAGAGTAAGCCCATGAAATAAGGAGAGACAAGGCCATAATCGACCTTCAAGAATAAGTAACAAAACTCACCATGGCGCTAAAGCGAGGTAAGGGATCCGAACGACGAGTTCTCCGACCTAAGGAGCTTGATGTCAACCCCATTGACCTTACCTACTTTTCTTCTCATGAGGACCATGAAGATAGAGGTAATCAGGGTAGAGGTCATCCTAGAGATGATTTAAGTGACCTCAAGATTAACGCATCGGAGTTTGATGGCAACCTCAAACTGGAAGACTACATTGACAGGGTGCAAGCTATTGAGAGGATCATTGAACTCAAGGAGTACAATGATGAAAATGCATTCAAGTTGGTCATTCTCAAGTTAAAGGGGTATGCCTCCTTGTGGTATGAGACCTTGAAGAAGAATAGAGCAAGGAAAATCGAGTCTAAGATCAAGACTTTGTCCAAGCTCAGGAAATACATGGAGAAGAGGTTCTTACCTCCCTCATACAGGCAAGAGCTCTATCTTAATATTACCACCCTTAGCTAAGAGAATCTCCAGGGGAAAGAGCACATTCGAGAATTTGAGCAACTCTATATGAGAGTTGGCTTGAATGAAGACAGTGAGCTTACTATTGCGAGGTTCATCAAAGGACTTTTTGCTATCATAGCTCACAAGGTGGAACTTCAACCCTACTTGTCCTTCAATGACGTTTGCCAACTAGCCATCAAGATCGAGAAACAACTTAAGGGTCGAAAGCCCTTCGCAACTCCTTCCCCTTATCGACCCCAAAGCACACCTAAGAATTTCCTTTCCTACAATAAGGGTGACACTACCCCTATACACCTATCAAGACCATTGATAAGGGCAAAGGGATTGCTAGTGAACCTCCTAGGAGGTTGAAGGGAAAGAAGTGCTTCAAATGCCATAGTTATGGACACTTCTAAGTGGATTGTCCCAATCGAAGAACCCTCTTTATTAGAGAGATAGAAGAGATTCAAGCTCTAGAGGAAGAAACTAGTAAAGAAGAGTTTGAAGAGGAAGATCACACCTTAGTCACTCCAGATGTTGGAGACCTATAGGTGATCTGAAGAGCCCTCCATGCCAAAGAAGTTCCCCTTAAACCTAGTCAAAGGGAGCAAATCTTCCACACTCGATGTACCATTGGAGGTAAAGTGTGTGAGCTTACTATCGATGGAGGTAGTTGCACCAATGTGGCTTTTATAACTCTCATTGACAAGCTTCAAGTTCCCACCAAGGTGCGTCCCACCCCTTACACTCTTCAATGGCTTAAGCAAGGAAACAAGAAAACCGTTTCTAAACAAGCTCTTATCTCTTTTTCAGTTGGTCCTTATTATAGTGAGGTCCTTTGTAATGTTCTTCCTATGGATGTGTGTCATGTATTGCTTGGTCGACCTTGGTTATTGAAAAATCATGTGATGCATGATGGGCATGCTAACACCTATGCCCTTAAGCTCAAGGGACGCAATCTCACTTTGACCCCCTACCCCAAAACCTCTCAAAATTAAACGGGGGAAGGGAAGTGAGAAATGCCTCTATATGAGTAAGACATGGGTGGAGAGAGCCATTAGTAAGAGCAAGCTTTTATTTTCCTTACTTATGGTTGAATCAAACACAAGTAAGGAAGTGAAATCCTTACACCCTCTTGCTCAATCACTCTTGAGAGAGTTTGAGGATATTTTCTCCAATGATCTACCACCGGGGCTCCTTCCTATAAGAGAAATTGAGCACCAAATTGATCTCCTAATGGTGCTTCTTTGTCCAACAAGTCGGCTTATAGGTGTAATCCTAATGAGTTGAAAGAGCTCCAAAGACAAGTCAAAGAGTTGTTTAATTGTAGGTACATTCAGGAAAGTTTGAATCCTTGCTCGGTTCCCACTCTTTTGGTACCTAAGAAAGATGGTACATGGCATATGTGTGTGGATTCTAGGGCCATCAACAATATCACCATCAAGTACCAGTTCTCTATTCCATGATTGGATGACATGCTTGATGAGTTGCATGGGTCCAAGGCCTTTTCCAAGATCGACCTTTGCAGTGGTTATCATCAAATCTGAATGAAGGAGGGAGATAAATGAACAATAGCCTTTAAGACCAAATATGGGTTATATGAATGGTTAGTAATACCCTTTAGTCTTTCTAATGCCCGAGTACTTTTATGAGGCTCATGAATGAAGTTTTAAGTTCATTCATCAGGAAGTTTGTTGTGGTTTACTTTGATGATATCTTGGTGTCTAGCCAAGATGAGACATCTCAAACGGAATACCTCACTCAAGTGTTCCAAGTCTTGAGGCAACAAGCTCTACATGCTAAAGTTGAGAAGTGTGAGCTCTGTGCTCCTCAACTTGTCTTCCTTGGGTGTGTTGTCTCTAGTGACGGAATCCAACTTAGCGAAACCAAGATCAAGGCTATCAAGAGTTGGCCCATCCCTATAACCGTCACGAAAGTCTGTAGCTTTCATAGGTTGACTTCTTTCTATCACTGGTTCATTAATGATTTTAGCCCCATTATGGCTCCCTTGACTGAGTGCATGAAGAAGGCTACTTTTAAGTGGACAAAGGCCACCCAAAGAGCCTTTGAGTCTATCAAGGGGAGGCTTTGTTTGACCCCTCTCTTGGCCCTACCCAATTTTGAGCTCCTTTTTGAAGTTGAATATGATGCTGGTGGAGTTGGGATTGGTGCAATTCTCAGTCAAGCCAAGCACCCTCTCTCCTAAGTCCTTGTTGGTTTGGAAGCTTTGAGGGACCCAAAGTAAGCTTAGGAAATATGGCATGACACTTAGTAGCATAAATAAGGAGCTTAGCTATTTTATCTCAAAGTCACTCTATTTTATTTTACTTCCTTGTTCTAGGCAGAACATATGACTCGAATTCTAGCTTGTATTTGGCCAGGTAAATGGGAACCATTTTGGGTGAATTTTACATGGAAGGATATCCCTGAATGTTTATTTTCTAACAAGCCCAAGAACATCATCAAATTCCAATAATCGAGCAAGTTATGGGGTTTTAACTGAGCTATAGTTCATGTAGGCTCTAGAGGTGCATGTTTTTACTCAGGGATTTATTTGGGTCATCAAATGGGAGAATTAAGGGCCCAAACATAGCGGGAGGCTGATAGATTCTTCTAAAAGGCTCCCATAAAAATCCCACCTTAATCTTCCCCATTTGGATATGTGAATGACATCACCAATGAGAAGGAATATGTAGTCAAATTCCAGCACACCATTATCCCCTAGTGGTCCCCAATTAATTATACAATTAGCTTGAATTTCATTAGATAAAATCCTTGTAATGCTATTGGTTAGTAATAAGCTTGGGGGAGGGGTATCTTGATATTTAATTCCTCATCTCTTGTATTACATTTAGCTTTGATGAGTATGAATGAATGAAAAGGCTAGAAGCCATTTTCTCTCTAAAAAATCTCTTAATCTTTATCTCTTTTAGATTGGTGATTTCGAGTCATCCCTTTATATTAATCCTTGGTGCTTAGGCTTTAGAAGATTAATTGGTGGGTTGCTTATCTTGGTGTTCTTTTAAGAATCAAAAAAGTTTCCTTTTGATTTGGGGTTTCCTCCATTTGGGTTGTTCTAGAGGTTTTCATCTTATTGGGTCTTCACTTGGACGATTACGCCTTTATTTGGTCAAATGGACTTCTAATCCACTTCATTACTTGACGTTCACAAGCAGCTAAGTTCAGGCATCTCCTAGCATCCTCTTCATCATGACGATAATGGATAGGTACCAAGCTTCATAGCTAAGAGCGATCAAGTTCGGAGATGTCATCATTCGTTCTATCTTGATGGAGTCAATGGCCATTGGGCTTCAGATCCAACACTAGTCAAGTTTAGGCACATCAACATTTGTGTCTATGTTGACGAAAGTGGATAGGTGTCAAGCTTCGGGTCACTCAGTGGCCAAGTTTAGGCATTATTTCATAAGTGCTAGCTTTTCATTTTTCACTTTTCATTTAGTAGTGGCTTGATTTATGATTAATCTTAAGTCCTCCTATACATTCAAAACTTTTATATACAAAGCTCGAGCACCTTGTATTCCAATTATGCAAACTTCATATTCTACCTCATTATTTGTGACACTAAAATCGAGCTCTATGGAAATCAGGATATGCAATCCTCGAGGTGTTATTATCAAGATGCCTACCTCAAAAGCTTTTGGTTCGAGGCACTATCAAATTACGTTTCCCCTGCCCACTCTCGACTGGAAATATGTAGGGTCGCTTATGGATCGGGTACCCAAACCAAAAATGATTTTTGGTTGGTAACCAAAATTTTGGGTCATCCATTTCCCGAATCGAAACTGAACCGAAAGTTTTGGGTACCCGAATTTCGGGAATTCGAGCACTCGAAAATTTTGGTTTGGATTTCTAGTTACCCAATATCTTGAATTAAGTATTCACTTTTTTGTTTTGCACTTTTTTAATTCTTCCTTTTTGTGAAGCATGCTATTATAGTTACCCAATTATAACAATCATAATTTACTCAATTCGTTAAAGTGTGCAACCAACTTGTCCAACTTGTGCAGTGGCACACCATAAGCTTAAGATCACATGACTTCCATCCAAATTTTGATATGTCTCTCTCCTAGTCTTCTACTTATCATCCATGCAACAAAAGAAAATTCTAGAATTTCTTTAAAACAGGGTTTTTGACTACCCGAATTGCCAAACTCTCCGAACCATAGCCGAGCCAAATACCCGAAAAAATTTCGATTTGGGTAATAGAAATTTTGGGTTGGTTCATGGTTTTTTGAATCGAGTTATTGGTTTTGGATTGTTTTGAACACCCCTTAAAGTATTTCATTATCGAAAAGATAATAACTTTCTTCTTCTTTGTTGACAGTGATAGCGACAAGTAAATCTGAAACTACTATCATTTTGAATGAGGTTTGTGCTTGAAATTCCAATTCAAACTCCGAGAGAGCAATGTTCATTGTGAAATCTGCTCATGAAGGATAACATACTACATGAGATACTTGAGAGCTCCTCTTTTTTATTAGCTTTCATGCGACTAGTAAGGATTAGGTGCCTTAGTTCTTTTGCAGCCCATGATAGAGCTAGGCACATTCTTTTAATTTGCATGTACCAACTTCTTAGTCTAGAAACTTCTTGCTCAAATAGCAATCCATCACATTTTCCTCCATTTTCCTGGGCTAACATGGTACCCATAACCATATCGGTTGTTGTCAATTAGAGGAACAATGCTTGATGTGCTCTTAGTGATTAGAGAATGGGTAGGTTTGTCAAATATTTATTTATTTATTTTTCATTAAAAGCCGTTTGCCAAGGCGCCCGATCAATTTTCTCACTTTTCGCCATTTCCAATAAAGCTGACTTAAATTTTACAGTCACTTTCGAGATAAACTGACTGGTAAATTACAAGCACCCTAAGAATCCTTAGATTTCTTTTCTAGTTTGGGAGGTGACATTTATATTATAGCTTCAATCTTAAATGAATTTGCTTTAATACCCCTTGAACTGATTATGTGCCCTAAAAGTTTCCTTGCGGCCCCAAACGTACATTTCTATGATTTAAACCCATGTTGTATTTCCGCAGTCTTTTGAAGAACTTTCTTTAGGAATATACGTACTTGTCTATCTCTTTTGATTTTACTATCATGTCATTGACATACACTTCCACTTCTTAGTGCATTACGTCATGCAGGAAGTATAGACCTTTACCCCCTGGCCAGTATGGAGGAACTTTTAAAAGCTTGACCTTTTCATAGTGGCCATTGCCTACCTTAACATGTAAAGGTAGCTTTGATCGATTTGTAAAAGATTTTTAAAACCATGATCTTTCCATATTAACATGTATCTATTGTGACCTTTACTGACTTAACGAATAGAGGTACAAACTACTCTAAATATGAAACAACATGAACATCAGAATGCTAGAGATTATATTGCTTAGTTGTAGGATAAACTCCAAAAGTTATAAGCGCACTTGTGGAAGGCTTTAGAGGCTACTCAGCTAGAAAATTCAGAAACTTGAAGAGGACTTGAAGAAAGAGAAAAAAGCCTCCCAAAGCTATTCTTATGTTTGAGATATGCATCTCTAGAAGTCTTTAAGGTTCGGCTCCAAACTATAATCAGCAAGACTGAAGCTAAGGCAACTGTTGAAGTTTAGAAGCTAAGGAGAGAAGAACTTACTAGATTATATTCAATATCCTCCCTCATTGTTTCCTACTGCTTATGGAATGTTGTAAACTTTTTCCCTTATGATGAAGTTTTGTGAATTTTTCATGTATTTTTTCTTCTGCTTAGTAAAATTTCATAATTCTACTTTTATATAGGAATGCGACACATATAAACTTTATTTAAAGGATTACTTCGATTTTAAAAAAAGCATCTAAAAACACAATAAATGAGTGCTCCTAGACATAAATCGCCCAAGATTGTCCTCTAGTTGAGTACCTGCTTGCCACCTAAAGTGAGAAGCTTGTATGGGCCTAACTTACTTGGATGTTTTCATACTGCTTCCATGCTTTTATGAACTAAGTCTCCTTGCTTAAGGGGTCTATACTCTAATATTTTATTGGAGTTCTTAAGATTTTGACCATATACAACTCGATGTTATGTACAATACCATCTCTAATATAAGGTAATAGGTCTGAAACTTGCTTCTGTACTTCTTCATTGACTTATGGATTATAGGCTTATATTATGAGACTGATGAGTCATACCTCAACTTGTGCCAATAAATTTTTACGTAATTACTTCAAGATGGTTAAAAATAAATTAATGCATCAGTTAAGCTAGGAATTGTCAATGTCAAAAGGTTAGGGTTGTTACGTTAAAGTAGGTAAAGATTTATACTAAAATGTCAGCATTTTAAAAGTCTTTTTCAAATAGGTCAAGGGGTAAATGCCAATAATTCGATCACGAATTAATGTTTGGGTAGTTCTTTGATAAGAGGCTCCTACGTTTATTAAATATAACATTATCCTATTGCAACAAAAGGTGCCTCATTATGTTATATACATCGTACTTTCATGGTCTTCTCTGGCTGTCTTTAGTTGATTATACCCACGATAACCATTTACAAATGATAATCGACAATGTCCTGCCATATTATCTACAAAGAAGTCTATATGGGGAAGAGGAAAATTGTCCTTTGGACCTATGAATTTAAGTATTCTTTGGTTAAAATCATCTCCTTGCTTAACTCATGTATTATGCTTTTCCCGGATTATTCACATGCATCACTTAGAAAGATCAAATTCAAACAACTTTCCACTATACATCTATTATATGTATTTTACGTTCGTTAAACCCTAACGATTTTCAGGGCTTTAGACCTATGATCTCTTCTAAGTCTAACTGTTTCGAACTTTGCTCTAGCTTTGACATCTTCTAACTCCGATGTGGCTTTGACTACTTCCACCTTTGATGATTTTGGAGTCTGACTTCTTCTAACTCTGATGCAACTATGGTATATCTATTCATAGTGGACTTTTTTTTTTTGTTTTCTTCTCATAGATATATTCATATAGTTACTTGTGGAAAATGTGTCCTTCCTTATCATGACCATTGTCTTCATTAATTGTGATTATTGGACATGTCATGATCTTCTTCATAGTCATCGTTGAACAGAGATTACATGATCATTGGGTCTCTGATTATTGTTTCTTCAATATAACCAGTGGTAGATCTAGATGCTTAGAATATGAGTGTCTATCTATTTAACGTCATTTACTAAAATCGTTAGTTATAGAAGACAAATCATAAGCACCAAACAAGAAAACCAAAAACAAAAAATTAAGACATGAAGTGAACATGTCAAGCATGAAACACAACTACAAATAAGCAATTTGCACTTGTTAATCGCACCAAAAGAAGGAAAAACAAATAGTATCAAGTTAAAATCAATCATTAGTGCCAAATTAAAGAAAAATTTACATCGGGAACACATTGCAACTAAACAACCGAAAAAGTAAATAATAACAATAAAAAAAAGTTAAAGATATTAGAATTATAATACATTTAAAGTTTAAGCTCCAGTAAGAGAGCGTGGGAGAGAGAGAAATTTGAGCTTAGGTGCATTTAATTTTATTTTACTTTTCTGTCAAATTTCAACTTTATAACTGCATTTTTGATATTTAAAAAAATTAAAAAACATCAATATGTAAGCTAGATATATTTAAAGAATATCATTAATTGTTTGAACACTAATTTAGAGGTGTTTATATATATCAATTTAATTAGATTTAAAATAAGTTATTAAATTTTTTTTGGGAGATGGGCGTCCATGGACACCCCTCCCCTAGTAAGAGATCTGCCCCTGAATATAACTATTGTTACTGTGCATAGTTACTGTGCATAGTAATAGAGAATCTATTACTATGCATAGTTTACTATATCTTGTTGTGTATATGATCTTCAATTGAATCATTCGAGTGGTTGTGTGCAACAATAATTTTGATACTTCCATGTGTGATAACTATTGATTACCTAGTTTCTTTTAGTTAGAACAACTCAACAAGCACATGAATAGATTATAAAGAATCTTTGTAAGTAATCACATTAATAAATTCAATAACTCACATTTCAAAGACTTGATATAAATTCATGACTCAATCAAGACCATACAAGAGAAGTATCTCATACAGGGCTTGACTTGACTTTCGTAGATTAATGAATGTGATCTAACATATTATTTACTTGAGATAAATACACAAGCAATTCAATCATTATTTGATCAACTATCTAGTTATATAAGCATATATGAGATATATGTGTACGGTTAGTGCCAAGGATTTTGACTAGTGGTTAAGGGAATGTTACTCATAATAAATTCTAAGATCTGATTCCAAGGTGCGTTGACAAGGTTCTAGACACTAGACTTTAAACTTAGTTAATCATATAATGCTATCAATCAACTAAAGTTTATTAGCATGGATCCAGAACATACATCATCACATTTCACCGCTCACAATGAATGTAAGCATTATCACTCTTAGTTTGTCATCATCAAAATCAATATCTTCTTAGATCCAATAATCTCCCTCTTTTTAATGATGATAAACAATACAAATATAATCATCAAAATTTTCTCACTTTCATCATTCTTACAATTTCTGGCTCTTTATCATCATTAAAACGGAATAGGGTTGAAAAATAAAGCGAATATATCATAGTCTAAATAACATGGTTGGCTTCTCCATAATAATGGCATCCATAAATGTTGTCATAGGGAATCATATGCCAACAATCAATTGAACATAATGAATGATTACGGTCAATAGAACAAAGTTCAATGACTCGTTGGTATATATTTTCTCAAGAGAAACAATCATAGATTCACAGAAATACAACCAATCTAAATTAACTAATCTTGCTCTTTTTCAAGCACAACTTGACATGTAATATTAACATGCATAAGCATGTGCAATAGTGACATGTTTAGACAAACATAAGGCTTCACGATGATGAGATCATATATTATCACATTGAAGATCATGACCATGAACATATGTTTGACCTTCTCAGGCATGTATTCATAGATAGCAAAGTATAGTTAGAAATTTGTTGCTGAAGTAGATGTTAGGCGATAATTTGTCGCATTTTACATGCCCTTTTCACCTAATCTTAGCTTGTATAATAATGTAATCTTTAGAGTTTTTCTTGTTTTATTAAGTATTTTTTGAGATTTTTACTTGTTTTGTTTCTTCTTGCAGGTAATAAGTTGAACCAAGCAAATATCGCGAAAAAGGGCGGAAAAGGATCAAAACAGGCGAAAAGACGGAAAAACGGGAGCCAGCCGAGGCAGCCGGCCAGCAAGGTGGCACGGCCACCCCGTGCCACCTAGGCACGGTCGTGCCCCCTTGTTTCCTTCGGTTCTTCGCGGCCCGCCTTGTCTTCTATTTAATCCTCCTTTCTCGACCTTGTTCGGGGGGCTTCTTCTTCTATTTTTCTAGGTTAGTTTAGATTAGATTGTAGCCAATAAAAACCCCTTTGAGGGGACTAGATTAAGATTTAGTTGTATTGATTTGGGATTGACGCTTGGGGATTTCCACTTCACTCATTCAATTCAAGCATAAGTCTTCTTCTCCCTCTCTTATTATTTCAATTTTGTTATTGTTTGTTCTTGCTTAATCTTATTAGTTTAGATTGTATTAGTTTAAGTGTTTAGTTTTGATTGTTAATTCATGTTTTATTTGATTGTTGGATTTCATTCTCTTTCCTTCAGTTCATGTTTATTACGTTCTTCGTTAGTTTAGGTTTAGGTTTAGGTTTTTGTGTTTTGTTAATGATTAGTTGTTAGAATTTGTTGGCTTGGGTTGTGATTAGCCTTTTGATGGCTAATTAATCTTGTATTTGGCCTAACCATACCCAATCTATGCTTAGAACTTAGAGTTTTCCTTCACGCCCGCCAAGTGTTCGATGAAATGCCTGAGAGGGTTTTCATCCATATTTTTGGGCGATTGACTTATGCTGAGAGGTGAGGTCAATTTGCTAGTGTGGGAGAGGGAATGGCCGAGTTCGGGACACGAAAGTAGTATCCGAATCGAGCTAGGTCCGGGGTTGCTAGTTTTGTGGTCTAATTCGACTAACCCCACGAAAGTAGGTGGTTACGCGAGTTAGACTAGCTCATGACCCTTGAGAGAGGGCTTGGGTAGTCTTTGATGGTGCAACCGACCATCTCTTGTTCATAGTGTAGTTTGGGTAGGTTAGGACTCGTCTTGGTTAGTTGGTTCATCCATTGGTAAAATCACAACTCCAAGTCGCTTTTTCTATGTTTGTTAGTGTAGTTTAGTTTTCCTACCTTCGCCTCTGATCTCGCCTAGATTGATATGCTCTAGTGAACTCTGATAGTTGGAAACACAATTCCCTGCAGACGACACCCAAAGTACTCAACGATACACCTTGCACTTGGGGTTTACAAATATTAAAACTCTGTTTTTCTTGCAACAAGTTTTTGGCGCCGTTGCTGGGGAGTTGGCGGTTTTCAATATTGGGGTTTACTTCAGCATTCGAGACTAGGCCTTTAAAAAATTCAAAAAAAAAAAAAATTTCAAAATCAAAAATTTCAAAAAAAAAAATGTCTCTTTCCCACTTCCCTCAATATGAGCATGAATTGTTTTGGCGATACTATGATAGACTATACGCTTTTCTTGCTCATCGTAGTTATTGTTTGGAGAATTGGGAACTTTTGAATACAGTCTATGAGGGTGTGAATTATGAGACCCGTGCTCTTTTAGAGTATTGGGATTTCTACGCTAAAGATGTTAATGAAGCATGTGATTTTCTTGATTGGTTGGCGCGGGATACTTATGAATTTGAAACTAGTTGTTCTGATTCTTATACCCCACCCACTTGCATCCTTGATTATGACCCTCCTGTGCGCGAAATTTGCCATTGTTCTGACCATGCCAGTACTTCTTATCCCTATCATATTTCTAATGAAGGCTTCGCTAGACTTAGCAATATGATAGAGACAATGAATAAGCAACAAGTTGAGTTTGCTGAGTTTGTTAATGAACTGTGGGAGTATGACCTATCACCCGAGACTGACCTTAGTTCTAGTGCTCCTAGACTTGATGTCAATCTGTGTGATGATGGTGCGTCTTTTCCTCCTCTAGAGTCCGGACTAGAGGACGTACTCGACCCTCCCTTGACCACTTCACTCACGGTTGCTTCATCCTTTCCTAATACCCTTTGGGACAACACTGCGCTTATCATGACCTTTCCTGATACACCTTCCCCTTTAGCTCAGTCGATGGAGTTCGAGGTAGATGAGACCTTTGGCGTTAGCGCTAGTGCTGAGGAGGATGATAGTTGGTCTGAGTCTGACAATGTTTCTATTGAGGTGCATGCTTTTTATGGGACTCCCACAGGGACTTCATGTATGGATGTTGTGGTTGCAGGACCAACTAGTCTTGATTTTATTGATAACATCTCCCCCACCTCTCTTGCTGCATTCCATGCTTCCTCTTCATGTTCACCACCCTCCCATTCCCCTAAGTGTTGTGATTTGTCACTTATCGATCCTCATGTGATACTTGAGGGGAATATGGCTGACTGTTCTAAGTCCCTAGGTGCTTTTCGAGGGTATGACCCCTTCCTTGATCCTTCTCGTCTGTACCTAGAGGGCATGCCTGGAGAAATTGTATTGATTATTGCATTCGATTATTCTGCTGATTTCTCACAGGTATTTGGTGAGTTTAAGAGGGCACTAACTCTGTTTGCTCCATCTTTACCAGTGTTCTCTTACTCACACTATTCTGAGTTGCATGCAGCAATGCATGATAAGCTCCTACGAGCTTTAACTACATCTGAGCTGACGACTCGCATCTTGAGCGGCAAGGAGTGGCTGATGCTCCTTAAGTCGTCATGGCATAGTTCGGGTACATTCGGTACCCGACCTGGTATACTCGTTCTCACTCTTCTCTTCCCCCCTTCTTTTTATTTTTCTTTTCTTTCTTTTTGTTTTTGTTTAGTTGTGAATATTGGATTGTGTTTTTGGTTGGTGATCATCTTGTGGTGAAATGTAGATGTTGCTGAGCCGTTGTTGGCTATGATCACTATTTTTGTGTTTTTGTGAATTTTTTTTATTGTGTTGTGATTGGTGGTGTTGTTGGATTGGTTTATACATGTTTTTGGTGGTGTCAGTTTGTATATATGTGTGATCTTGTTGTTGATTGGGTGAGAGTGTGTTTTTGGGAGAGTGTCTTAGCCTGTGTATGTATTTATCGATTTTATTTGTCTTATATTTGATTTTGTTTTCTTTATTTTTTGTGTGTTGGTGATGACTCCCAACTCCCAATAAGGACATTGTGAGATTTAGGTGTGGGGGTGGGGTCATCTCCCCTTTTTCTTCTTATTTTTGTGAAAATTTTTTATTTTTGTGTAAATTTTTCAATTTTCTCATTTTTGTATAAATTTTTCTTTTCCTTTTGAATTTAGGGGAGTTTTGTACTATTTTGATCAACCTTGATCTCCGGTACCTTGACTATTAGCTCGTATATAAGTATAATATGCATGATAGATGTTCATCCCCAATCTGTCATTTTAGGCCTCAGTTCTAACTCCAACAGTCCATTGTAATTTTGCAATCCAGTTTTGATTTATGTTTTGTCATCATCGTACATTCTTAGTCTTCCATGATTGACTCTCCCACTTGTCTACTGCACAGTTCCCTTTATATGTGCCGGCACCCCCTTTTCCAAAACAAAAGCAAAAACAAACAAATTCAAGCGCTACTGGGTGTACCCTTTGAGGCGTAACATGAGTTTGTATTGAAAAAAAAAATAATAATGGAAAGAAGGGAAAAAAAAAAGTGGGGAAGAAAAAAGTTGGAAACGACAAGGACCCTTTGAGGCATGCGCTACTGGGTGTTACCCTTTGAGGCAATACTGCTACTGGGGAAGCTTGCTTTCCATGCTAGCCATTCAAAAAGGTAGCTTGTATTAGCTGTGTGGGGTTGAGTTTGATTTTGGTAGGCTTAGTTTTAGGGTGATGCTACACTTGCACACCAGGTACCAGGATGGATTCAATGTTCTCATGTGTCGTGGGGTGAAAAGCCGATGTCTGGATGCCATTCTTTGGGGTGACGTATCTTAAAATGCATATAATGCTTGTGTACAGACTGATACTTGAGTCACTATGGAGTTTTGGTTGATCCAAACGTGTACAGTTCACCCTGATGTATATATTATGTTTTATCATTTTCATTTTTCGTTTTTTTTTGTTTCTCTTTTCTTTGTTTTCCTTTTTGAGATTTTGTGGGTATATCTTCTGCAAACCCTCACGAGACTTTACTCCTCCACTTGGGGCAACCAAGGGGTTTAAAGGGCTTGTTGCATACGCTAAACGCAACCGTGATTCCTACGAAAGTGAGTTAGGTTCTTAAGTTGGTTTTTCTTTTATTTTGCTCGAGGACGAGCAAAAGATAGGTGTGGGGGTATTTGTTAGGCGATAATTTGTCGCATTTTACATACCCTTTTCACCTAATCTTAGCTTGTATAATAACGTAATCTTTAGAGTTTTTCTTGTTTTATTAAGTATTTTTTGAGATTTTTACTTGTTTTGTTTATTCTTGCAGGTAATAAGTTGAACCAAGCAAATATCGCGAAAAAGGGCAGAAAAGGATCAAAACAGGCGAAAAGACGGAAAAACGGGAGCCAGCCGGGGCAGCCGGCCAGCAAGGTGGCACGGCCACCCCGTGCCACCTAGGCACGGTCGTGCCCCTTGTTTCCTTCGGTTCTTCGCGGCCCGCCTTGTCTTCTATTTAATCCTCCTTTCTCGACCTTGTTCGGGGGCTTCTTCTTCTATTTTTTCTAGGTTAGTTTAGATTAGATTGTAGCCAATAAAAACCCCTTTGAGGGGACTAGATTAAGATTTAGTTGTATTGATTTGGGATTGACGCTTGGGGATTTCCACTTCATTCATTCAATTCAAGCATAAGTCTTCTTCTCCCTCTCTTATTATTTCAATTTTGTTATTGTTTGTTCTTGCTTAATCTTATTAGTTTAGATTGTATTAGTTTAAGTGTTTAGTTTTGATTGTTAATTCATGTTTTATTTGATTGTTAGATTTCATTCTCTTTCCTTCAGTTCATGTTCATTACGTTCTTCGTTAGTTTAGGTTTAGGTTTAGGTTTTTGTGTTTTATTAATGATTAGTTGTTAGAATTTGTTGGCTTGGGTTGTGATTAGCCTTTTGATGGCTAACTAATCTTGTATTTGGCCTAACCATACCCAATCTATGCCTAGAACTTAGAGTTTTTCTTCACGCCCGCCAAGTGTTCGATGAAATACCTGAGAGGGTTTTCATCCGTATTTTTGGGCGATTGACTTATGCTGAGAGATGAGGTCAATTTGCTAGTGTGGGGGAGGGAATGGTCGAGTTCGGGGCACGAAAGTAGTATCCGAATCGAGCTAGGTCCGGGGTTGCTAGTTTTGTGGTCTAATTCGACTAACCCCACGAAAGTAGGTGGTTACGCGAGTTAGACTAGCTCATGACCCTTGAGAGAGGGCTTGGGTGGTCTTTGTCGGTGCAACCGACCATCTCTAGTTTGTAGTGCAGTTTGGGTAGGTTAGGACTCGTCTTGGTTAGTTGGTTCATCCATAGGTAAAATCACAACTCCAAGTCGCTTTTTCTATGTTTGTTAGCGTAGTTTAGTTTTCCTACCTTCGCCTCTGATCTCGCCTAGATTGATACGCTCTAGTGAACTCTGGTAGTTGGAAACACAATTCCCTGCGGACGACACCCCAAGTACTCAACGATACACCTTGCACTTGGGGTTTACAAATATTAAAACTCTGTTTTTCTTGCAACAGTAGATTCTCTATGAAATACCATTTTAGCATGATAATAATAATATATTGATTGAGAATTATTATTCAAAGATATCTAGTCAAATAAGCAGACGAGAGCATTCGTACATAAGCATTTAAGATATTTTACAAATAATAGTAAAACATATCTATTCAAGACATGGTATCATATGAGCATTTAGAGAACTAAGATGGGTATATCAAACTAAGCTTTTTTTTTTTTTTTTAAATGACGGGGACTCTAACGTATGATGATCAAAGTCATCACTAGTGGATGCTCTGAAATGAATTAATAAGAGCTGTTGACATGTCTCCAATGTTGTATTGAAGTTTTATGCAATTTTTATCTTTGACAAGCACTTTGAACCAAATACAATCAGGGGCTCTAATCTTGCTATGCTAGACTATAATTTTGCTCCCCTATGTATTTCCAATTGTGTCATATTCTGCTTCATGTTCTATTATTCTGATCTCCCCTTTCCTTTTAGTAAAGATGAATTGTTATAACACAGATAAGGTTTGGGTAAAAGTGGTTTTACAAAGAATTTTTGAATATTTGAAAATAAAGTGTTAGTTATGCTTAAGTAAAATAAATCACATCATCCTAAGAACCTATAGTACGAGCTATACCATCCTAAATATTACCACCACAATTATTCATTTCATAAAGACAACAACTGTAACATCTAAAATGTTCACAAAAGAGAGGATGGATGGGGAATTACACATGGATGGATGGATTGGAATAAAGTAGAAAGGCTAAAGTATGGTCTTAGAGAATCTTAAGTAGACTAAGCAACAAAGCTAGTCTTGGCATAATTGGTAGCAACTTCTTCCTTCATCGCATCTTGATCAAGCTTCTTCACTACAAGATAACTGGTATTTAGAAGCCGAAACATGGTTCCAAAGTGCGTTTAGAAGGCAATTTGAAACTAATATCCACCCATTTTTAAAGGCCTGGTCATAAAATGGTTTTGAAACTAAGTTAGTGTCGTTTCTACACTTGAAATTGAATTTTGAAACTAATCAAGTTGTAGTTTTAAAATTCTAAAACCGATAAAATGTTAGTTTCAAAATTTCAAAATTGATTTTCATTTTCAATTCGGTTTAAAAATGAAAAATAATTAAAAAAAATCCTTACCTATCTTACAATAGATCTAAAGGTAGGCGCATTTTTGCATAACCTAATTTTATATGCGTTATATAATTAAAAAATATTACGGTTAGAAAAATTGATAAAAAAATAAAAAATATACGAAAGTAAAACATAAAGATCTCAATTATGTAGTTGAACATCCACTACAATCTGTATATGATAAAGTTGTACAACAACAGCCTTTTTCCTAGTCCTGTGATGGGGACCATCCTTTGGAACCTTTTGACATCCCTCCATCAAGCCCACAAGAGCCCACTAGCACCAAGGATGTAAAAGAAGTGCATGCCTTGGTTAGAGATGCACTAAATTAGTGCAATAGTGGCCTGCACAGTTCGAACAGAAATTGGCCTAGTTTTATCTGCCTTTTAGGACCAGCTGCTGAGGGGAGAAATGACTGCATTGATAACTTCCCTTAAGTTCAAGAAGTTAGCTTTCAAATAAAATAAGTTGCAAGGTTTTTGGACATTTTTTGGTTGGTCAACCAGTAAGATCTTTCAGATTGTACAATTCTGGCAGCAATCCAGCGTAAGGCAGGATAAGGGGAAATTCAGTGGACTAAGTAAAGTCCACCCTTTTTGAAACTTTAGGGCATGAAACAAGACATAAAAATTTATCAAGTCACATGCCAAAAGCTCCCCCAAAGCACCCCCTTGTGCTGCTTTTATCTAGTTAAAAGTACAAGAAAAACATCCTTTTACTCGATTTGAAGCTAGCCGTGGGAAAGGACTTGCTCTTGGGTTTGTAATTATACTACCTCTGATTTTGATTTGTAATGATGTGTTAGGCTACCTTGTAAGCTTGACACCTCATTTAGAGGCATCATGGTCCTAACGAGGTGGCCAAAGCTATATTAGATATGCTTGTGTACTTAAAGCGACCGAATTGACAACCCGCTCTTCCCTAGTGTACTTTCGGTCCCCTAAGCTGACTTTTGGAGGCAGAATTGGCTGAATTGCTTCTTTAAAATCCAGACACAACCCGTTTGTGAATGATATTTGATGAATTATAAAATTGAGTTTAAAAACTCTCTCTTTTAAAATCCTAGTGTTGTATCCTGAGTGTAGCAGCTCAAGTGGGTCTCTAGGTCTCTTTATCTCAACTAGAAAGGTGATCAATTTCTGTAATCTAATTGATCTAAAGAGATTTCCCAAGTGTATCCAAGGGTGGCCCCTCGGATTATCCCTTGAAAACTCACTTTACTATCCTCTTTGCTTGATTTGTTTACATTCTGCCCGTTGCTTACCTACTGTCTAGATTTGCATTCGTGGATCACTTTGATTGCTTGAGTGTTGGTGAGGTTAGGATCTCTAATTTTATATCTGGAATAGAAAGGGTCTAATAACAAATGTAAAGAGGAAAGAATACCACATAGATTCCATAACATCAATCAAGGTTCAATATTCATTGGGCCGAAAATATTCTAGATCTGACAACTTAATTGCTCTAATTTGAATAAGAATATCAGAAATAGCTAAGTTAGAAAGAAAGAAGCACACCTTCCTTTAAAATCCTCCACAATAGTTCTGTATACAACCATAATACTTGATTTACTAATGTAACACCATTGCAGCTATAAGTCATTAGTAAAACATGTCGCTTTCCCTACCATCACTGGCATTGAGAAATAACCTATGAAAAATGTTTGAGGGTGATGGTGAGTGACATGCATGGCCAATATGGAGTTAATGGTGAGCAATTCTCACTAGCCTTAAACTAGTGGAAACTAAGGGAGAGTGAAGTGGAAGGAGAAGGGTAGGAAGGCTAGGGATGGTTAAGTAAAGAACAAAAATGAAGGTTTTGGATGTATTTAAGCAAACTTAAAATCAAGGTTTGAGAATTTGATTTTTGAGACTAAATTATGAGACCATCTTGTGCTTAGTTTCTAATAAGAAATCATATGCAGTAACTGATTTTTAATTAAAAATGGAATTCACATTTCGTTTCTAATTAGAAATTAAATGGAAATGTTAGTTTCTAAATTATAAATCACCATTTTGGAATTAAAATTTAGTTTACAATTATCATTTTAGAAATTAAATTCAATCAGTTTCTAATTTTGGTTTTTAACAGGCGTTCTCTTGTAGTGCTTAGTCCTTAATTTCTCAGCCATGCCTTTGGTGGGAGCTAAGAAAATCTCAATCAAATCCCTATAATCTCTAATCATTTTATTAAGCCCCCCATTTGTTAGATTCAATGCCTTTACTTGTAAAGGCAGAAGTTTCATCAGAGTATCAGTTACCTTGCTTTACATTTCACCAAACTCCTTTTCTTTCTTTAGCTCATTAGTGCCCTGGTTGGCACTGGGGAGAAAGGCGAACAACAGTTGTACAACTTCATTTGTTGATTTACCATAGGATGCATGACATTTCGTCTTATTCAATAACAACTCTTGTTCTTTTTATCATAAGGTGATTATCTAGCATGTGTAATCTTTTCTCTCGAAGGTGTTCTTTTTCCATCGTTAAAAGGAAGATTGAGGTTTTAAAGCATAAAGAGTATTTGTGCGCGTGTGTGTAAGAGTGTCTGTGTGTGCGTGTGTGAGAGAGAGAAAGAGATAGAGAGAGAGAGAAATGGTAGATGTAGAAGAGATCCTTGAAGTGGATGATACATGATGTATAGAACTCATCTACAGATGAGGTAACCTTCTATTTTAGTTGTGCGGTTTAATATAAGTCATGTTAAGCAAAATCTCAAATGAACCGGATTTTGAGAAGTTTAACCATTTGGATTTTAAAATCTAAAATTTTGATAAAAAATGACAATTGTTAGGATCCTATTTTTTTCGAAAGGCCAAACTTAATGCTAGTCATTAAGTGGCTTACACTTATCATATCAGTGCCCATTTTCAAGGCATTGATCAACCATCAGGGTCTAAGGACCCTGACGCCAACGTTACCTCAAAAACTTTGATGGTCTTTATTTGATCCTGCAAGTCCAACCTTTGCTGATAGTCATCTTCTATTGTATACACTAAACTAACCTTGTTAGATCTAAGAAAGAGCTCTTTCCTAATTCATGCACCTAGGTCAGTTAGTCTAAATGACAAATGAATATTTCACATGATACAAACCATATTACCTCTTCCATAAATGAAGTAATTGATGACCGGTAAAAGATCCAACCAAGAACATGTGATCTGTATCTATACCCATATAAAGAATTGGTAACTTACTAACAATCTCTAACATTGATGTAGGCATAATTAAGTTATTATAAGTGATGCACCTAAGATAGCATGACAATGTCCATCAACTTCGAGGCATGAATTAATAGCTTTACATAGCATGTGGTCCGTCAAAATCAGTATTAAGGATAGCAAGCCATAAGACAACTTTTATAAAAATTGATGGCATTATCACATTTGCATAATAATTATCCATCCATACTATTCATGATATCTATGAGCTTGACGAATATGATACTTCTTGATCAATCAAGGTGATCTTGAAGAATCATTATTCTCAGGCATAGTAGCATGAAATCAAAATTAGAAAATAATTTTCTAGGCACTAAATTTGAAAAAACATGGCCATTCAATTGATCCGATATCATAGTTTGATGCTGCAAATCTAGGGTATTGTCAAACACTTTGACTTTTAGTAGTTAAAGTCTTTGGTGAGAATGAGTAGGGTTTGTCTAGGGGTAGCAATGGGACAAGTGCGGGCATGGCCATTCAATTGATCCGATGTCATAGTTTGATGTTGCAAATCTAGGGTATTGTCAAACACTTTGACTTTTAGTAGTAAAGTCTTTGGTGAGAATGAGTAAGGTTTGTCTAGGGGTAGCAATGAGACAGGTGCGGGGTGGGTTTAGCCATACCCTCACCCATACCCATTTTAAAAATTATTACCCATATGCATACCCAAACTCATCGGGTGTTGTAATGTTATACCGATACCCATGCCCATTAGTTATTGCAGGTATAGGGGTTTTATTCGGGTACGTATAGATATTTATATTCGACATCAAGTAGTCAATATGTCACATTAACACCAATCTTTTAACAACATATCATATCACATCGAATACAACTAAAAGTTTTCCAATTAAAGGAATAAATTAGCACTTGACAATTATAGTTTCTTACAAAATGTCTCAACGAAGCCTTGAATACCATATGATTGAAAGCAAGTAGCAAAATATCCAAGTATAAGCACAAATTAGAACTTTAAACAAATGGTGCAAGTTTTATATGGGGTAGATATTGGGCATATATGGTGTGGGTATTGATAAAAACGGTACGGGGTGGGTAGAACCTATACCCATAGCCATAGCCATAGCCATACCCATACCCATAACCATACCCATTTTAGCAATTCCATCCTAATACCCATATATTTTTTTTCATTTTCACCACCCATATCGATACCCATTGGGGCGGGTTTTATGCAGTTCTAGGTGGGTACAAGTTTTTTTTTACCGGCCCTAGTTGTCCATTGAGGCTAGATACATATCAATTGAATAATTAACATTTGAGCATGCACCAATGTTTCTAACCAAGTTTTAGGGACTTTGAAACTAGGTGTTTCAAGGCTTTGAACTAATATAAGGGTAAGCATTGTAGATGTGACTCTGAACTTTACGTTGAGTACATGGCCCTGAGATGTTTGAGAATTCAACAAGTGGCTATCCATGGGACAGATAACCACATGAGCTATACATCCTTTATGAATAAAGGTTCAACACAGATCAAACAACACACAAGATACTTAAAAACCAAATCTAAAGGTTCTTATCATCATGCACTAACAAGTAGTATTTCACAAGGTTAGAAAAATTCGATCCTATTAGTGAGATAATCACAAGAGTGAGTACATCAGATTACATGGAAAAATGAATGTATGTCAGAGTAAATATGCATATGGCATATGGTGCATGTACATGTATGTAAGCATATGTGCATGTTCATTTAGATGTGTGTGTTTGTTTAGAATTTGTTTTTCGAGAAATTGGTTACATAAAAAACATAAGGAAAAAACATCTTATTTTTTGAGTGAAATGTAAAATTAGATGAAAGTTGTCCTTACCTTTGTATATAACTAAATTTTCAATAATCTCATATTCTCTTTCAATTAGGGTATTTGTTTGAATAGACTTTAAATTGCTTGTAAAGTTTAGATTCCCATTTTATAAATAATAATAATTTTCATGGACAGAGTTTTGAAAAACTTAAAATTGATTCACAATTGTAGGGAATATCACTTCTCTTATTTGTGTGTTCCATACTAAACCACACAAACCATTAGTCCACTAGTCACTCAAAGCCGGTGATGCATTTTTGCCAGTCATAGCCTTCGATGAATGTTTCCTTCTTCCTTTCAATTGTAATTTCTCTTTTATGCTTTTAGTTTTACTTTTGTGTGCATGCGCATAGGTGTTCTTAGGGTTTTAAGTGTCCCTTTGCTACTGTCTTATTGTATAATTTGAATGGGTTCCCTTTCTATCCCATTTCTTTCTCTGGTGCATGTGTAGTAATTTTGATCAGGCTCCTTGCCATTATGGGTTCCACCACATACCCCTTATTAGATAATTTCGACAAATCCCAGATCAACGAAGAAATTAATGAAGACACGAGAAATTTCTTTGTGGATATGATGACTTAAGGATTGCACTATTACATCAAAATCTTTGAAAAAGGAAGGTTAAAAAACAAGGATTATCAGCAAGCTATTACAAGGTATGATAAATCTCTTCAGTTCCTATGTGTTGTTGCTCCATCAAATGAGGAGGACACCAATACTCTAAAGAACTTGTTATGTATCTTAACCCTAACCTTGTTGCGCATTAGTTGAAGTTATGTGTTGATTATTCCGATGCAAAAACTCAGTTTAGAAGAGCCAAAGCTCTTTTAAAATTCAGCTTGCTAGAGAAAGCTTATAGAGACGTTCTTGTTGCATGAAATTTGATCCAAAAATGATGAGGTAAGGAAGGAATTAGACAAATTTGATGAAGTGTGCAACTCATCTGATTGGGATGGTTAATCAAATTAGGATAAGGTTGTCTGTGACTAACCTACTCAGAATTTGATGAACTCTTTTAGCCAAGTTACCTTTGACTATTTGAGTCTAGGACTCTCATTATCTCCTAATAGCCTTTATGCAAAATTGGGTAGTCTTGATCCTTCAGAGGATGTTCCACGATCTGTGGATGCTTCAACTGAGATCATTAAAAGGAAAAGTGTAATAGCCTTGTCAAATTTACCTCCTAGCTTCATAGCATAAGTGCCCGCTTGTCATGTTGAGAAGTTTTAGTTAAGTTTAATTACTGTATTATATTATTTTCACTTTCTGATCGAATGTGTTAATTTAAGCAAGACCCTTTAAATGATTTGCTTAAATGCTCAGTGAAATTGATTCGATAAATATAATTGCTAGACACCTAGCTAAGCATTAAGATCAATAGGTGCCCCAAACCACCTAGCACCCAACTACCCAAGTAGCCTAACCCATCTCCTCTTTTGGTGAATTCGAGAGAAAAAAAGGGAAAAGAAATGTCATAAGGGGGGCCGATGATGTCTCGACTCTCAAGTAAGGGGTAGAAGCCCCAAATTTCACTATTACTTCCCCCCGTCCCAAAGAGAGAGAAAGAGAGAAAGGGCGAGCTAGTGAGATGAGTAGAGCAGCAGTGAAGCAGCCAAATGCTGTTGCTAGGTCATGAAATCCTTCTCCACATAGTTGCAAACAAGAGGGGTGATGAGAAGATGTGATAAAATTAATGGAAGAGGAAGAAGATGCCGAAAGTAGAGGAAAGAAGAAAGCCAGTAGCACTAGGAGGAAGGAGTAGCCAAGAAGTGGTGAGGAAGGAACAGCAGCAGATACAGTAGAGGATTAGTAAAAGTAGGGTAAGAATAAGGAAGGACAAGCACCTGAGTAAAAGCCAATATAAATATGACCAAACCAACCCTAAAATAAGTCCAAAAGCTTGAAATTAAGGTGGATCAGTCTCTATTCCTCACTTAGTTCTAATTTTAAATCATATGAAATGTAGCCATGAAGTTTAGCTAATCATGGCAAAATGGTGCATATAGTCAAAATTTAAGAGTTGGAATGGATTTATGCTGGAATTAAGATGAAGTGATAATCGTTTGAATGATTTTTGACACTTGAGGTTAATTTGGGGCGGTGCTACGTGAGGGAGATAGGGATTCGAATTGGTAAGCTATTATTAAATGTTGTTGCTTCTAGTTTGCTGTGGTAATGATTCTGGTGCGCCCATTTGGATTAGTATAGTTGTAGAACCATGAAAGCAACTTGCTAATGAATTAGAATAATAGCCTTGGGACTTGGTGACAAATTTCACCATGTGCACGTGCTTGACTATGAGAGGGTGGAAAGGGGGAGGGGATGCTGCTGGTTTAGCAGTTCAATCCATCACTAGATTGGGGCTGTGAACCCAGCAACAATTCGACTCCCAATTTAGTTCTGCTCCTTCGATGTTATTTATGTGAGGAAATTTCACTGCCAGATACTTTGCTTTGTGTGGAAATCATAGTTAGGGGATCATGTTCTTAGAATACATTTAAAAAGGTTAACATTCTGTGGAAACTAATTTAAGGGGACAGTTCACTATTTTTACTTTACATCTTAGGCCCTAAACTTTTCATATTTGCATTTTTAACCCTAATCATTAAAAACTTACTTTTGATATTTTTAATTTTATACATATGTAATTTTTCTTATAAGTACTACTCTAGGCCCTCTTTCATTTGGTATCAGAGTCACATGATAAAAAATAATTAAGATTATTAAGCTAGTTAATACTTAATTATGCTAATTAACTATATTTAATGCTAGAATTATCACATACTTGTCCTGCTCCTAATTATTCACATATTGTTCACTCACCAAAAGGAATCATTTTAGTAACACCTCAATTAAATTGTATCACCGATACAGTTTTGGAATTAAAAGCTGAATTAGCAAAAATTAAGATTGAAGTCAAGGAGATTAAGAAGCAACTATCTGTAATTCATTTTCCTTTAGTTAACGAAATCAGACATAGTAGAAAATAGACTTTAAGTATCAGCACTCCATTTCAGTATAAATACCTTTTTGAAACCCAAAAAACAAAAATCCATTTTCTTTCGATGATATAAAAATTCAAAAGAAGTAAGAAAAACATCAGCTGAAAAATTGTTTGAAAAAGCAGGAAAAGAAGAAAAGGATGGAGTATAAGCAGTATAATCTTGATGAACTATAAGATATGTTTTGACAAAGCATAAAATCTAGAAGAATTAAACAAAATAATGCACGCAATTATTGATAAACAGGACATATTAGCTAATGGTAATGAAGAGACAATTAATATCTAGTTAGAAAAAGAAATATATTAATAGATGAACCTGATTAAGCTAGACGATCTTAATGTGGTAAATTTAGAAGAAATTAGAAAGAAACTGGATAAAAAAAATCATAAAATGGTGTTTGACGACGAGATTAACGAGATTGGAGAAGAACTTAACACAGATGAAATTGAGTCCAATCTAATTGACAATGTAGTTCCTAAACCTGAGGAATTTTGTGAACATTCTAGAAGAAGTACCTACTTTATGAAGCCTAGGTACATTCCAGCAGGATGTACAACGAAGTGTTCTTTAGGGTTTATCCCCAGGAAAACTACAATATTTTAAAAAATTGGCTTTACTCTAATTAGCCAAAATAGATATACCTTAAATATTAATGTAGCTCATAATAGAGAAAAATATTTGAGCACTAAAAAAGAGAAATAAATAGTGTCTTAAATTTAACTGCTACATGGACTACAGGAAATTTCTTGAATTATATCGAGCATAGTTTTTCTGGCACTATAGCTAACTAGTATGATTCATTAAATGAAGTTGGTAAAAATGTATTAAGAATGATGTAAACACCAACAGCAATGTTCAAACATTTATGCAAGGAAATCAAAACTGACTTTATAGGAGCTAAACTTAATTCTGAAGAAAAAACAAGAGAATGGCAAAGAAAGATTAATAATATAGAGTTACAGGATACAAGGTATCTAGAGAATTATATTACTAAATTTAGTCAATATTATTAAAAAATTGGGCATAAAACTAATCTTGGTATATTCTATGACAAATTGCCATATTCGACAAATTTCATAATTGATGAAAAATACATTGCATGATTTAAGAGAGCGGATATCATTGATACCCTTGGTTCAAAAATCTCTAATTTAAGAAAATGGGCCAATGATCAATGTCTTGATCTCCAAAAGAAAAGGAAAATGAAGAAGCAATTTCTAGCTTGTTGGGATTCACCTCCCCAATAGGGAAAGGAACTTGAAAAAAGAAGGAAAAAAATTATAAGAAAAGGTGCTTCAATAAGGAAAGGGAAGAGATATATAGAAGAAAAATATTATACTAAACTATGTCCTAAAAAATGAAGATTTTTAGAAAAATAGCTTAGTGTCCTGTAAGGAAAAGCAACTACAAATGCTAGGTATATGGAGAAGTAGGATATTATGCTAATGAATGCAAAAATAGGAAGAGTAATAAGCTAATTGAAACACTAGGAAGACTAGATTACTTTGAGCTAAGTGAGAAAGAGGCACTAGACCTAGTTCTAAATAACAGCAAAGGAATTGTTGAGGTTATACTAGGAGATGAATATGAAGAGAGTCATTATGAAGAGAGCAACCATATGGTGGAAAGTAGCTCGGTTAGTCTTGGTGATCTTCAAGGAGAGGAGTTTGTTGTAGACAATGAGAACGGAGAAGTCAAAGGAGATTGGGTCATTTCTATAATTTAGAAACACATGATCTATAAAAAGTCCATCTTTCAATTAAAAGGCAAATACATATGTGCAATGATGGAAGAAGATCCTGAAATCAAAGAGTGTGAGTATAATATGGGAGAAGTTAATCTCATTAATTGGAAAAGTATCTTCAAGCACAATAAAGATAGAAGATCTAGGCATATCTGCATTGGAAGCGTCCAAGTTCAAATAACTCCATTACAATATTATAGCAAAGATATTAATCTTTATGCTTTGCTGTGTGATGTCAGACGTACCAAATTTAGTAATCAAATTATTATAGGGATTAAAACCAATTTATGGAATGGATTGGTGGGATTCAATTTTTGACCTGGATATTGTGTGATTCTAAGAGATAAATTGCTTCTATTAAAAAAAAAAGGGATAAATTTGCTAAAAACTTCTTATCCCTTAAGATAAAAACAGTTAGGATGAACATAAAAAGAGGTGGATATCCATTAAGGATATTTTGAAAAAATATCTACAAATTAAGTAATACTATAGATCCAAGAACTAAGGTAAAAATGATGGAGACAAAAACAATGTAAAAGATTCAAATGATAAAATCCAATCCGCAGGAGATAAAAATCGATAGATGTTGGATTGCTAGCTTTGCTAATCCCACAAAAATTTAAACGAAAAATGTGATAAAAATTGATGAAAATGGTAAGATTACCATTAAACTCCAATTGCTAAGAAAGATGGGTACAAGATTAGAATGGGGCAAAGGGTCTACATTAACTAAAGAAGAACTTAAAGAAGATGATACAATTAATATGACCAATGAAATGAGTAGAATGCGTTTTGAACCCGTATGACATAGTGTAGATCGAAGTATGAATCTAGATAGAAAAGTCATTGAGTATAAAATAAGAACTGTTAGTGAACCAATCTACAAAGATGAATTTGTCAAAAATGTGACTATGGAGATATGCTATGAAGTTGCTAATACAAATCCTAATAGTGTCTATATCCCAATAAATATATGTTTAGAGAAATATAATAAATATGAATTGTGTGCTTATATAGATAGCGGTTGTTCTGTATGCTTTAGAAAAAGAGCATTGTTTCCAGAATTTATATCGAAAAATGCCAAGAATCCTTAACAAGTAAGGATAGCTGATAATAGCATTATGAGCCATAACGAGGCAATAGAAGGGTTATCCATAGAATTAGGAAGAGTCTAATGTATTATACCAGTTCTATGCGCTACTAATTAATCATCTCATGATGTGATTATTGGAAATAATTTTCAGAGACTATACAGACCATAAACCAAATAATATTTACAATTAATGGTCATTCAGTTCCTATTGAAAAATTAAGTAAGACTTACCTTCATCAGAAAATTAACACAAACAACATGGTAAGAAGGTAATGCCGATACAACGTGAGATAGCATTGATAATTTCATTTTTTGAGCTATCTGTTAAAGAGCAAATTATTGAACAACAAGAGTAATTATGCAAATAACTCTATATCCACTAAAATTTTGTGATAAAGATAAGACATTTGCGAAAATTATTTTGTTAAATCCCACTACTATTTTTTAAGTCAAACAAATGGTGTATATACACCAGGGTACCCATGAATTTGATAAAGAAATCAAAGAACTTCTAGATAAAGTATTAATAAGACATAGCAAGAGTTCTCACACCAATCCCGTTTTTATGGTAGGAAATCATGCTGAAGAAAAAAGAAGAAAATCAAGAATGCTAATCAATTCTAAAAAGCTTAATGATAATACTGTCTTTGACGATTATTATATTCCTAACAAAATAGTCCTCTCCAATAGAGTTCAAGAAGCCTCTTGGTTCTCGAAAATGAATTGCAAAAGCAGATACTAATAGATAAAAATAGATAAAGAAAGCATTCCTTTAACTGCATTTAGTGCCCCACAAGGATATTATGAGTGGACAGTAATGCTATTTAGCCTAAAAAATGCATCTCAAATATTTCAAAGAAGAATGAATATCATCTTTGAAGACGTTATCACTGTTGTTTAGTTTATATAGATGACATCCTTATCTTTTCGAAAACCATAGAATGGCAAAAAGATGATATCGTAGCTGTCACTTAAAGATGCATTGATCATAGTATTATACTTGGTAAGAAGAAGTACATTTATGCTAAACAAGAGATTGACTTTTCAGGTCTAGAAATAAAAGTTGGACAAATCATTATACAAAATCACATTCTGACAAAAATAGAAAATCTTTCTGAAAAGATTAAAGATAGGAAGCAGTTAAAAAGTTTCTTGGATGCCATACCTATACTTTAGATTTCATTAAAAATTTAGCTAAACTGATAAAGCCATTGTAGTCAAAAGTCAAGAAAGAAGTCAGTTAGACATGGATCCCTAGTGATTCAAAGATTGTTCAAAACTTCAAAAAGATGTGTAAAAATCTTCCTATTCTTAATTTTTCTAGTGAAGGAGATGATTTGATTCTTAAGACAGATGCCAGTAATGAGAACTGGAGTGTGGTACTCAAAATCAGAGAAGGAGAAGAACTCTGTGAATATTATAGTGGAAGTTTTAATAAGGCAGAATGCAACTATCCCACGATGGAAAAAGAAATCCTTACAGTCATAAGCGAAATTGAAATGTTCTTAATCTTTTTAGCTCCAAAACCTTTTCTTATTTGAATTGATTGCAAATGAATACTTGGTTTTCTGAAAAAGAATTTATAAAATATGCAAGCGTAAGGACGATTCCTGCATTGGCAATTATAGGGTAATTGAACATATATAAGAATCAAAGAATTCTCTGTCAGATAGTTTAACTCGTGAGCTTGCTAATGGATATCACCAGAGTAGAACTTCTGCCGGAAAAGGAGGAAATCTAAAATGAAATGCCATTACTACTAGAACAAATTTGTCCTTCTAGTAAAATCCTTGTGGATATTTTGGAGTTTCATACAAAAGTAGATCATGTTTTGGTCTGCTATCTTCTGCCTACCTAATACTCAAAAATTTTCCCTTCTATGTTACAAATTAATTACCTAAGATGTCCTTATGATATTCAAGAAAAAAATAAGTTCTCATGTTTACATAAAATGGTTCAACAAGTGGTATGTAGCCTGGATCGACTATTGTCATAATTATTCCTATAATTTTTGGGAATCCTGGAGTACAACAATCTACTTTGCCAATAGATCCAAAGTAGGTGGTGTTAGTTTTCTAGCAAATTCAATATCTCCAAATGACCCAGTCGTGAAAGACTCAAAATATGGAATGGTAGTTTATTTAATGGAAATCCCAAATCTGAATGCCCATTTTTCTCACGACTAACTAAATTTGAACAGTGCATGTCTCGTGGATTCTTACATCTCCTGATGATCCAACAAAAATTTCATACAATAAATGTCGATATGTCGATGCACATTGCGCACTAATTAAGTACGAAAGTGGAAAGGCCAAACCAGCCCATTATTTCATTCAACTAGTTGATTTAGACAATTCTAGAGATCAACAAAGAGAATGATTTTCAAAACGACATTGGTTAGTTAGTGATCCTACTTTAGCAAGGACCATCAGTTTTCTCAATATTTACTATCAAATGCGGACATTGATTGGGCAAGAAGTAATGCTAATGTATGGCGAAAACACTACTTTTTTCTATCATAATGAGTTCAACAAATATATGACGATAGAAGAAGCTACTTCATAGGATGCCTTTGATTATCTCTTTAATGTCGGAGCTAGTAAATTCTTATCAGAAAAAGGAAAGAAATATCTTCATGAATTATTTGAAAAATGAGAACTAGAGCATTTTTAACTAGATAAAGATTTTGATGATTATTTGGATAATGATAGACTAAAAGACATTATTAATATTGGAGATGAAAGCTTGCAGAATCTCAATATAGATGACTAGTCTTGTTAGCATTAAAAGGGTCTGAAAAGTAGTTGCTTTATTATTGTACTATTTTGATAAGTGTTAGCTCTATAAAATAAGGCAGTCTACTATAGCCATGTGAATGTAACTGTAACCATGTGCAAAATAAG
Organism: Carnegiea gigantea; assembly: GCA_029747015.1. NCBI lineage: Eukaryota > Viridiplantae > Streptophyta > Magnoliopsida > Caryophyllales > Cactaceae > Carnegiea > Carnegiea gigantea. Next base: position 524,419 of record JAKOGI010000346.1, on the reverse strand, counting down.
TGTATACTGTAGCTGTTAGGGCATCCTATGTATTCTAACTCGATAAAAAGAGAGGATGAGTGCTGTGAAGGGACACAGTCATTTGAGCATACTCGAGCAAAAGAGAAGTTGGGTATCTCTATTTCTCTATGAACAAGAATCTCTAATGACCTTAACTTAAGTCCCTCTTCAATCTTTCAATTGTAATATTTTCACTTTCAAGCTTTTAATGAAAGAAATTTCCTGGTAGCAAATGTTATTGAATTGAATCTTATGTCTTAAATATAATAATTTCTTGATTAAAGTCTCACTATCCTCTAAAAATATAGAAATGTTGATTAGTGACTACGGTTCAAGGTAGAAAACAAAACGGATCTGTGTTATACTTAATCTAAGGAAGGTGTGGTTGAGATTAATAATCTCTGCAAATTGGAAGTTAAAGGAACACCATTGTTTAACACTGACTAAGTTCAGGTAATGGTCGAAGCTCTTTAATTAAGCTTTAATTATTTTGCTAAACATGGTGGGCCGTTAATCACAGAAAATATAATATTTATTATATAAGTAGTAGATATGTGATAACTAGTACCAGTAAAGTCATTATGAGAAGTCCAAACAAAAATATAAACTTAATTTTATTAAAAAGACCCACGAATTTTAGTATTTGCATTTTGAACCCCATTTGGGCCAAAAATAGAAAATTCAGAAAGTTCGGGGACGAATTTGCAAGAAAACTTTATAATATAACTGTTTCGTAAAATATTGATCCCTGTTAATAGTTTACCTAAAATAGTAGGTACTTGGAATTACATTCTAAAAAAGTTGCCCCTTAAAAATTATCTCCATAAAATCCAAGGTACCCCAGAGTCGCAAATTGTTTATTTGATGTGTGTGTTGTGGGTTGTGTCAAACTGCAGGACCTCTGAGTTGGTCAAACACTTAACCAAATGGTGTAGGGCTGCCCTATTCAAGTTAAATGGCTTCGTAAGGTATGAGCTAAAAACTTGCCAAGACTTGTGATTCGCTTTAAACTTGTTTAAATGGCCTCAGCCGATGCGTTGTTGAATTATTTAGCCTCTTGAATGGATATGTAGCCGCATTTGAATAGCTTGCAAACAAACTTTAAAAAAGTGCCTTTTGCTAAAGGATCAATTTAACTTTTTCAATGATTTTAATCCAAGCCTGAAGTGATTTACGCGATGTTCCAAACTGTAATCCAATTTTGGAACGCACATTTTTGACAAAACATATTTGTGATTGTTATCGTAAATTCCTGTGGATATGAGCCTTTATGTGAATCTTCTTATGGCTAAGTTGTTACTAGTTTTCTATAGCTCATGCTTGCGGCCACCAATATTAATTTTGAGAAAGCATGATTGTTTTTACATTATCGAAAGCGAATTTGCACTTGAGACATTTTGGCTAGAAGCATGGTGTTAAGAAAGGACTTGATCTTGGGAGTAAACCTTATGATCCTATATGGAGGAAGAATCTTAGTTGCCACTACCTTAATAAAGGTAGGAGTTCATAGATTTTGGGAGGTCCCGAGGACACAAAAAGTTGTCGGTTGTAACACTTACTCAAGAGAACTCTAATGATTTAATCCAATGCCCTGAAAAATAGTTTTACCTCTCATGAGTTTGGAATCTATCTGTTTTCTAAATTACTTCATTTTAACATTTAAAGTACTACAAAAACTCTTCAAAAAGTTTTGGGTTAAGTCAAAACAGCTTCCGTCATGTGAAATAGCTGTATATTAGCTTGTCTAACTTGAATTAAAATTTTAAATGCTTTTGCTATATGTTATCACTAATAAGCTTTGAATGTGTACTGAGTAAGTAGCCTAGTTGAACCTCAAGCGTCTTCTTTGAACCTATTGTTTAACAAGTGAGACAATTTCCCAAAAAGGATTTTAACTGGCTTAGACGTAAGGCTTTGATGTGAAGTAGCTTAAATATATCGTCTTTGGACTGGAGCTGTTTTACAAACTCTTATTTCTAAGATATTTCAATGTATTGTTTTTGTGGTCACCTTATTGTTGATCATCATAATTGAACTCATAAATAGGCACCTAAGTATGTAACACCCAGCTGAACCTCAGGTGACTAAGAGCCGTATTGAAGTTAGGACCATTCATCACATTCTATTTCTTTAGCTACTGATAGTGGAGAAGTTAGGTGATGATTGATTAGTTCATGCTTACTACGCTATTATTAACTAATGTTGTATGGGGCTGTTACTATGTTCTATGGAAATGTTTTACTTTTTAGGATGCAGATTACCCACTAAGCACCTAGTAGCTCACCCCTTTCTTGTACCCCATTTCCCATGCTTTTCAGAAGCACATAGATGTTATTGGTTTCCGTAAGACATGATTTTTCTTAGATGCTCTTGTTAATAAGTGTTAAGGAATCCCATATTGTATATCTTAGTTCATGAGTTAAATGCTATAACGCGATTGATTCGTAAGTCCTTTTGAGCACATGTAAGTCTAATACTCGAGTGCATGCATTTTATGTTATCTAGTTGTTGCTCTGAAAGGTTATGTGTGCCAACCCTCTGATCAATTACTCATCTCCTACTGATGGATCGAATACTTTGGAATGTAAACCCCTTGCGCTCTATGTGTGTGACCTGTTGAGCTATAAATGCCAATTTAGTTATATCAAAATTCATGGCTTATATACTCGCGGCATGTGACCCATAGAGTCGTTTTCTCTGATGTGTGGCGATCAAGGTTATTTAGAATATATTCAAGTTTTTTTTATTATTATTATAAGTGCTAGTTTAGGGATATAAACCTAGTGTCTTGGCCAATTTTGGGCAGAACTTCATCAAAAATCACTAAAACCACTAGCCCTAGGGATGGCAGTTGTTACAAAAAGGGAACTTGATTTATGGCAGCAAAATGTTAACCTAGTAGGCAAGAGGCCTTGACATGATTTGAATAGATTTGAGATAAGTATAGATCTCAGATAGGGTGAATTAATTGATAATGTTAGATAAGAGCCAGGATGAATTTGAATAGGTATAATATGCCATTTTAAACACTACGCCATGCATGGAGCCATGGAGTTAGAGCTGATTTTGCCCCTACACAATCTCCAACTGCTTCTTTAAGCTTTAGTGGCTCAAATATAATTAATTCAACCTCTTTATTCTTATGTAAGAAGGGTTAGAGAGATCAAGTTCGTTGTTTATGTTGAAAAACAAATGCGTAACTCGGATATTTTAATCCTCAAAGCATGAGTTGGGTATCTATATGCATTCGTCGAATTGACTATGCTGGAAAATGTTTAAAGATGTATGAAAGATAGGAGTGCCTTTTGGTTATGGTCAGAGAATAGAATATATGAATTAAGATTGAAACAAGGGAGAATAGGAGTAGTTTGTTGGAAGGGATGATTTTTATTACTCAATGCTTGATTTCTTTTTAATGGTTTTGATTGTTGATACAGATGAGCAATCCTTAGGTGTATTTATAGCCCTCCACCTTCTTTGTGAATGAGGGAAGACTGATTTGATCCTACAATTATTATTATGTTTCTATAGTCCTCCATCTTAGTATCTTTTCAAATATCTAGATATCATACTACAAGTATATAGGATATTTTTCTAGAAGCATCTAAATGCTCCTAGATATTGACAAGTGTAGAACAACATGAAACATACTAGATATGTTCTAGAAGGTTATAGTTTAACCTAGAATACTCTAGAGTAATTCAAAAACTTCTACGGTTATGGAGAAGGTCCTGAGATGTTCTGGAAGACTCTAGAAAATTTTAGAAGGTTCGATGATAATCTAGAAAATGCCTGTGTATATTGTTAAGATTCCTGCAACTTATGAATCAAGATTTTTCTAGATTATTAATTTCTAACACTCCTCATCAATCTAGAAACATCCTTGCATTTTGAATTTGCATTGCTCTTATAGACCGTCACCATTGTGACCATGTTTTGAACTGTTGTTGTTCGGTGTCATAGCATACAATATCTCTTCTGAATAAGCATGATCTTGAAGAATATATGTGCATTGAATGACTTCCAATCTTGTCTCCGTTTCTTCTCCCTCATACGGCCTTGAACATATTTATCATATTTTGCTTGATTTCATTCTATTTGATCAAAGAGTTGCTTCATGTTGACCCATTCATCTTTGATGGGATCAATGACTAACCATGATTGAGAAGATATCCTATATTAATCCATATGTCAGCTTGAACTTCGACCACTTGTGGAATCTTTACTTCAAAGATTTTCTGCGTCTCTTGATATGCTTCTTTATGTGTTATTTTGGAACCTATTTGTTTCTTGCTAAACACTTCCTTATTTGGAATATTTTCTTTAACTAGGTGCAAAGGCTTAGGATTATCTTCAAAATTTTTTTTCTTCAACCAGGGGAGTTGCCGTTTGTATATATGTGAAGGAATCTCAAATGTCTTCTTGAGGTGATAGAGATCCTGTCGGCTGATTGGTGATATGAAGGGCTTCTTCATCCCGTGAACGAGTATCTTCTAAATGGAAGTTTGAATATTTTCTAATTTTTTAACATCTACTAATCCTTTAGTATTCATAGCCATGTTAGTTGTAACAATTTCTTTATAGCAAACCATGCTACATACAGGCATTCCTTGGGTGTTTTCATAATTGGACTAAAATACATTCTCATTATGATATTCTTTGTCCCCTACCATGACTAATCACTCCCCCTTTAGAGATACTTTTTTTAACTTCATACATTTGACATTTAAAATCTTTTGCTTCTACCCAAGGGATAATATATCATAATTCATTACTCAATTTTTTTAAATCTTTATACTTAGAACATACCTCATCCAATTCCTCCTAAATCTCATGTGGTGACTTTAAATGTCCAACAAGCTTCCAAATCATCAAGCACGCCAAGCAAACTGCATACTTTTATAAGTTCATGTGTCTTGACTTTCCAAAACATGTAGTTTTGAAAGGTTAACTTATAATCTTCAATCAAACATGCCATTTATGTGAATAACTTACCTCTTAATCTCTCCTACAATTTACTTGTAAAATCAAAGTATTCGATGAAATTACCTTTGCCAGTTTCTCCCCACCATGCCAAGATCGTGCTCTAGTGAATGCCTGGAAAGTCAAGTTTCAATTTGCTTGGATTGATAATTGATCCACTTGTAGAAAATTGCTCAAAATGAATTGGATTGCTTGAAGATGGCTTATAGTGGATTGGATTAATTTGGGATTTAGCCAAAATGGCTAGAATATGCTTGACTTGATTTTAAATGGGTAGCGGATGGTTGACTTGATTGGGATGGCCCAAGAGCGTAAGATTTGAGTGGTTTGCAGTTTTGGTGGGAGAACATAATATACGAATTAAATTAGAAGGAGGGAGAGATAGAAATAGTTTGTTGGAAAGGATGACTTTTATTACTGAATGCTTGATTTCTTTTTGATGGTATTGATTGTTCATACAAATAAGCCCTCATTAGGGGTATATATAGCCATCGACCTTGTCAATGAGTGGTGGAGATTGATTTGATCATATGACTATTATTAAGTTTTTACAACCCTTCATGTTAATATCTTTTAAATATCTAGATATTATGTTATAAGTATCTAGGATATTCTCCTAGAAGTATCTGGATGCCCTTAGATATTTACAACTGTAGGATAATGTATTAATATGGAACATGTTAGATTTGTTCTAGAAGGTTTTAGATTAACCAAGAGCGTTATAGGCCATCTAAAAACTTCTACGACTTTTGGGAAGGTCCTAAAATGTTCTGGAAGACTCTAGGATGTTCTAAAATGTTCCATGCTACTCTAGAAGATCCTAAAATATTATGGAAGATTTTAAAAACTTATTACATGAAGATGTTCTAGATTATTAATTTCTAACAAATTCGCCTAGCTTACAAGAAATGCCAAAGATTACCAATACTCGAAGTACGAAAATGAATGTGGATGATGCCAACTAGGTTCAAAAGCATAATTACCATCCATAAAATCATCAGTTGATTCTGTAGCACGCCTAGTGCAATCCAAGATATGTCTCAAAGGGAGCCTCTTTACAAGTGCAAACAAAGGAAACCGGAGCTGAGTCTTTGTAGGAACTCTTCGAATCGAGTAATGGGATTTAACATCGTGCTACCACACGTGAGTACTCCAAGCCTTATGGATTGGACATGCTCGTGTACAAGTTTAAGGTCATTAATGAGTATTAGAAGATTGCCACCAAGAGATTGGAGCTAACTAAGGGTCATAAGCTGATGAAACAAAGGAGAAACAGATGTGTAGCTTTGGGTTAGACATGGAAGAGGGTCTCTTTGAATGGTAGTTGAAAGAACCACATTAAGGTTATAAGAGTGCTTTTTAGGTAGTCCTCATGTGAAGTCTGATAGGGTTGGTAAGGGTTTTCACTCCTTCTCCAGGCTTTTAGTGAAGGAGGCTCAAGAGCAAACCTTGCTTGTTCATTAAAAGAGCATCCAAGCTATTAGTCATTGTGTTTTACTGGCCGACCAAAGAAAAACAAATTGTAGATAATATATTTATTACAAAAGATCTTCTTAAAAACACCCGTTGAATATAGTTTCGAGACCATACCTCTACATTTTTAAAATAAAATGTGATCAAGTTTTATAATGATCACATGCATGTAATGTGATAATCTTTAGTAACAAAATAAAAAAAGGATTAAATTTTTAAATACTAAAATAATAAAATGAATGACATGAAAAGTAAACACAAAACAGGCACAACTTTAGTGGGATGTGGAAACTGGGGGTGCAAGTCTAGTCCGGTGAACAAGAACAAGGGCCAAGCAAAAAGACACCCGGACAATAGTTTTGAGAAAGAGGATCATGAGATGGTCAAAGACGGAGGAGTTCCAACGATCTTGTTGGGATTTTACAATTTAACATTAATAATATTAGACCGCAACCTTAACTACATGGAGTACTTGATTATAGACAATATTAACTACATTTTTGTCTCTACAACACTTCTTTTGCGAACTTGTATATCTGTTCGTCATAATCATGCGCAGAGTTTAAGATCACCAATTTTTTTCTTTTTTAAAAATTTATAAAACAAACCACATTAGTGAAAAATAACTTAAAATAATGTTAAATAATTTAAAAATTTAGACTAATGTTTTAACATTTTGACTATGTTAAAATATTAGTAATTTAGATATTTATGTTTGTTATATTAGTATTGCTAAATAGGGATTAAGCCTTTAAAAATTTAGCCTACACTGAGACTGTCTTATACATAGCAGATATGGTGAAACGGATTAGATTTTAGAGCTAGCTCAGGATAAAGTCTTTCTAGTCGTTATAATTCCATACAAGTGACTTTTTTTATATGAAACTTTAGAACGACACTTTTAAAATGATTGATATTTTCTACCTAGAATAGTCAGTTATTCTTTTTACTTCAAAAAGAATGAGGGACATCATTCGTTAACAATTACATAACACTTACAATATTAAAGATAGTTTGTTGTGAATTTAATCCTTTTTTTTCCAATGTATACAGTATATGCAATGATTTTTTTTTTGTTTTTTGGGGGGGATGGGGAGGGGTAGGGGGCAGGTTTGTCTATAGAAGATTAGTTTTGCAAATAAGCCTTTCTATACACCTTTAAACTTGCTCAAAGATTGACAAAACATGATCCATATTCAGGGCCTGTTCTTTTTATTGGAAAAAGGGTGAAGTTGGTTGAGATTAGTTGAAGTGGATATTTTTGGTTGAAGTGGATTGAAGTATGTTGAAATGAATTGAAGTTGGTTGAGGTAGATTGAATTTTTTTTAATATGATGGGTAAAAGTTGGTTGAGCTATTGGGAAGTGGGTTGAAGTAGGTTTTTTTAATTTTATTGAAGTGGGTTGAAGTGGGTTGAAGTTGATAAATTAAGATTTACCTACAAAAAGAATAGAGCCTCAATACGAAAACTTAATCAGCATTTTCCTTACCCAAAAAGAGAAATTATTAAGGTGTGTTATGTTGGGATGAAAACCGTTTTCTCAAAAATTCATTTTTCATGTAAAATGGTTTTACAAGAAAATGAAATTTCCACCCACATTTTTCATTGTTGGGTACAACAAAATTTAATTTCCAGTAGAGATTAATTTATGAACACCTTCAATAAATTCATTTATGAACACTTTCGATATTAGTGATGAACATAAATATCAACTAATATCTAAACATGAAATTAGATCATCTATGAGTTATTGAAGATTGTAGGAGTATTTAGTAAAATCTATAATATAATTAAGTAATGTGTGAGTTAATGAAGAATACAATCATTAACAGTAGCAAGGGCTATCGGAAGACAACATCGGAAAAGTGAAATAACCGCAGGTCAGAGAGAGAAACTAGCCAAGTCAAAGGTCCTAAAAACTACTTTAACCATGAGTCCACCTTATTCTCCTACCCTTGAAAATATTTTCAAAGGGAAAATATTTTTCCTTTAAATGGGGTAAAATAATTTCCCTCCAAAACAAAAAATTCCCCTCCGCCTTTTACCAAATGGCGTAAAATGGGAAAATTATTTTTTAGGAAAATGATTTTCAACCAACCAAAAACACTCAAAACATCTTATAGGTGATGTGAAAATGTTATGGTAGTATGAGCCTAAAGGTTAAAACTAAAATTCAGTAATTTTTGTGATCTACTTTAAAGTCTGGAGAGTTTAAGTACTTTTCTTCCAATTTTAATTTCCAAAATATTTCCATCTTGCTTAATCACTTGTACTTACTCAAAATTGCTTGGAAACTCGAGTGCTTGACCTAGAACATCTTACATAAAGGTGACAAAATTTTATTGATATGTTGACCCCTTTAAAAAAATTATGCATAATATTTGAGCTGCATAAGTCCTATTTTTTCCAACTTAATTTAGCTGAAATTATCTAAATTGAAGTGAACTTATTTTTGCTTAATTTTGTTTAATTATGAGCTTAATTTTGTTGAATGTAACTAAGCTGAACTGAATTAAACTTCACTGTACTTATTTTTGATAAATTGAATTGAATTGAATGAAACTTGTTTGTGTTGAGTTGAACTTATTTTCTAAACCAAACTAAGTTATAGAATTAAACTCAACACTTTGTTACTAAAAATAATAAAAATAAGTTGAAGAGAACAGGGCAATAGTGATCAAATAAATCTTAAGAATTTCTAGTGTCTAATATTTACTTAAATTACATTCTATACGAACATACACTACTTAATTTTCATGTAATAAGTGACACTGACAAGTTATTAGTATAAATAAAAAGCGTAAGTAACTAATTATCGAATTACAAAACAAATAATACATTTGAACTAATAGATAAATCCCTAAGGCTCCTACACACGTCAGCAGCAGGCCAAAAGGGAAGGGGCTATGGTCTAAGCAGCCTTTCCCGGGCCCATTAAGGGAGAAATTTACATGGAAATTACAGAGTAACGCCTAGTCACAGCCCCAATGAATACACACCTGCAAGACCTGAAAAAGATAAGCGACTTATGTGAGAAAGCTGCACTCTAACATCTTAGGAACCTGAAATTTTCCTTCCCTAGAAAGGCCATGCATTTTCCCAGAAAGATTTGAACTTTATTCTTTAAAAGCTTAGTTATTTCCTTTCCAGGTACCCTTGCTGACTTGGACATCAGAGGGGTGTTCTTCAGATCCAATATCCGAGTTGGGCCTTTTTGTAGGATTGAATGTAGCAAGCGTGAAGTTCAAGCCCAAGTGCGTTCGCTGTCACGTAAGCCCGTTCTTCTCTACATCGTACTTGAAGAATACTCTCTACCAAAATAGATTGGTGCTGTTTGTGGGGAGGCGCAGTGGCTGATGGTAGTAAGCGATGCTACTCGAGCTCGGTCCAAGAGAGACAAGAATCCCATGGTCGATGTGTCTCGGGTAACCCCAAGCTGGGTCGGACAATGACCACCTGAATGGGAAGCGAACATCATAGTCGATACCTTGAAGAATTTCATGACCACTATGACAGATACCTTACTACAGTAAGCGGCCAAGCAGGTGAAGAAAATCATAGAAGCCATGAGCTCCATGAGGCCTTTGCCGGTGTTTGACTATGACCCTACAAGGTGGTACAAACCCTCCTTGCGATGGAACCCATTTGGGTCGAAGGGGTGAGGGGCTCCGCTTGGCCTCCGGCTAGTGAATAACCTCTTACTAAACATAGAGGCCGTGCGACAGGAGTGGATGCCCAACAGGTCATCGGGCCCGGAAGAGGTGGGTTAGCAATGTCCAAAATAGCCTTCACATCGTATGTCACCTATTCTCGATGCACAACCTGGTTTGAGGAGCAGGAGCAGACCTCGTAGCCTCGGGGGAGGCTCACAGGAGAGAGCAAACCCTAGAGTACGCCATGGCTTTAGATTGCATGTGCAGCCATTTGGCACGAGACGCCTGTTTCCATAGCCAAGATTTGGCAAAAGCAAACACTCATGGCATTGCCCACCAAGGGTCAACCACCACCATTAGAGTCACTCGGTAGCTGAGGTGGGAAAACAACCCTAGACTCCTATCAAGTTGTCTGAGATAGGCGCACATCCGCGCCTGGTGCCATTCGCCGCACCCTTCAAGGCGGAGGTCATCAATGCACCAAGACTGGGGAAAGTAAAGATGCAGAACCTGGAGTTGTATGATGGCACTACGGACCTTGAAGAGGATCCAGGGGTTTACAAAGCCCAGATGTACATCTAGGATGTTGATGATTTCGCCTATTGTTGGTACTTCTTGGCAACCCTAAAGGGGGTGGCACAGGCCTGGTTCAATGGTCTTGCCCCTTGAAGTGTTACCTGCTTTCAGGATTTGTCTAATAAGTTTGTGAGCTAATTCATTGCCAGTCATAAGGAAAGGTGAACCAAGATCCATTTATCCAAGATCAAGCAAGGCCCATAAGAGTTGCTGGTAGAGTTTGTGAAGTGATTTCACCAAGAGCCCATGCTAATACCTAACCTTACGATGTTGTATACAACTCTTTCCTCAATGGATTGAAGAATGGATGGTTTAAATTCTCCTAGCCAAACAAAAGCAAACCTCCTTGGCTGATCCCTGAAAAAGGTTGCTAACTTTATATGGTCCACAGAGATATGTGCAGAAGCAACAGATGGCTCCTGAAAAACCAAGGCCACAGAAGATAGGAACTTGACATGGGCAAAAAAAAGGCAGAGAGGTGAGGTTTGGGACTCACGTTTCATCTTGGACCCACCGAGCATACTTATGGAAACTATAGGGCACCTTATGCTAAAAAAATCACATCCTATAAACGAGGCTCCAAAGCTGCACAATGTGTGAAAGTACTGCGAATTCTATGAACAGAATGGGTGCACTACCACTGAGTGTAGAGAACTCAAGAAGGCCCTCTATGAGCTTGCAAACAGAGGACAAATAGACAGGTTCTTGAAGAGGGGTCAGGGAGCTTTTCGTAAAGGCCCCATTCAGTCCCACAAGGAGTTGCGGGAGAAAGAATGCTCAAATGAAGTCGTGGCCCCCATAGCCGGGGGTTACATAGAAGGTATGTTTAATACAATATGAAGGCACAAATGCATGGAACCCAGCAGGTTATGATAACCAAGTACGGGAACCCCTTGACTATTCCCCCCATATCATTCGACAATCGGGAGGCCGCTCCTTCAGCTTTCCTCCTGCTAATTCGATGCTCGTTGAGCTGAAGGTAGCCAACACCCTTGCGCACAGAATCCTAATTGATACCTTCCGTTTAGCTGATATCATCACTTGGGACTGCCTTAAGAAGCTCAAACATCTCAAAAGGGATATCACAACCCTGGTGCATTCGGTCATGGGTTTTGGTTGATAGGGTATGGTCCCCAGTCAGAACGATCTGTCTCCCTTTGTGGTTTGGCGATAAAGCCAAGTTGAGGAATTTTGAAGTGGATTTTATGGTTGTAGACATCCCCACTATTTACAGTGTCATCTTAGGCCGCACGACCTTGCACAAAGTCAAATCCGTCATCGACCTCCACCTCCTACAGATTCACTATGAGGCCTTGGTTATCTGCGTCATTGCCTCGGTGGACCCGGAGTGTCAGCACCCAGAAACAGCATATGACATAAAAATCGTGTCGTTTAAGGAAGAGCGCCCAGACCGCATAGGCCGGGTGGGTAGAGAAATGGCCGAGCAGACCCGTTGTGTGCTCGTTAGTATCCTATAGGAGTACAAGGATGTCTTCACCTTCGGGTTAAAGGAGATGCCTAGCATAGACCCATTAGTCATGGAGCATCGCCTGAACGTAAATCCTGTCTACCTGCCAGTGGAATAAAGGAAGAGACATATGGGAACAGAGCACAGCGTGGCTGGGATAGTGGAGGTGCAGAAGCTTTTAGACAAAGGCTTCATCTGAGAGTGCCAGTGCCCTGAGTGGATTGCTAATGTGATTTTAGTCAAAAAAACCCAATCGTTCCTAGGAAATTTGTGTGGATTTCACACATTTGAATAAGGCTTCTCCCAAATACAGCTATCATCTGCCGAAAATTTATACATTGGTGGATGCCACCGCGAGGCATGTCATGCTGACTTTTGTAGATGCCTTCTTGAGGTATCGCCAAATTTCTCTCCATCAAGAGGACCAAGAGAAGATGGCCTTCATAACCAGATGAGGGCTGTATTGTTACAAGGTTATACCTTTCGGATTGAAAAATGCTACCATTACCTATCGAAGGCTGGTAAACAAAGTCTTCAAACCCCTCATTGGGACGAACATAGAAGTATACGAGATGACATAATCGCCAAAAGCATACAGGATGACAGGTAACCTGCATATTTACAAGAGACGTTCCAAATCCTTCGCCAATGCAACGTGAAGCTTAACCCTGAATGTGACTTCGAAGTTTAGTTAGGAAAATTCTTCGGATTCATGATTAGTAGCTAGGGAATAGAGGAAAAACCGCATAAGGTGTAGACTGTGCTTGATATGAAGCCCTTGCAGAATGTGAAGGAGGTCCAATGCTTGATCGGGTGTATTACTACCCTAGGCCGTTTCATGTCCAAATAAGCTGATAAGTGTCAGCCCTTCTTTTGGGTCCTTAGAAAGCGCGCACATTTTGAGTGGAATCAAGAGGCAGATGACGCGTTCCAATTATCGAAAGCATATTTATCTTGCCAGCCTAGGATAGCCAGCCTGGTTTAAGAGGAACTCCTGCTCCTGCACCTGGCCATCTCGAAGCTGGTGGTAAGCTCCGTCATGGTGGTGGAATGAGCGAACGAATAGATACTAGTCTACTACATAAGCCACGCCCTCACTGGGGCTATCGCTCGTGTCACAAGCGCCAAATTGAGGAAGTTCATATGGAAAAATATCATCACTCGCTTTGGGGTGCTAAGAGTAATGATATTTGGTAACGGTCGCCAGTTTAAAACAAACAAAATTACGGAATATGTGTACAACCTCGGATGTTAAGCTCGATTTACTGTGGTGACATACCCGATAACCAATGACGAGGTTGAAGGGAAATAAAGTCATCTTACATGGCTTATAGAAAAAGCTTGATAGTGCCAAAGGGAAATGGGTCGATGAGCTACCAGGTGTTCTGTGGTCTATCCGCACTATAAAGAAAACTACTGTTGGGTGATACACTTTTCATGCTTGCCTCTAGCTTGGAAGCTATCCTCCCCGTCAAAGTATCTCGCCACATGTATCGCCTTAGTACATTTAACAATTCTATATCACAAGAAGCACTCAACTTACTCCCCTCCGTAAGGGGAAACACATATCTTCAGGAAGCCCTCTATACGCTATGTACAGCTTGCCTACATGACTGGTCGATCAAGGAGCAGTCTATTAAAGTAGGCAACTTGGTGCTTTACTGAATAGAAGAAGTAGCCTAGTCAGGTAAGCACGATAAGCTTGCTACCAATTGGGAAGGCCCGTATATGATAATGGGGTAGGTTCTCCTAGGAACATATCGCCTTGCCACTCTACAAGGCTATAACATTCCATGAATATAACACCTTATGCAAATAGTACGCCTAATACCTGGCAAGCCTGAACAATATCTTTTTGAGCCTGGTTTCCTTTTCTTTACCAGTGGAAAATGTAATAATGTCTCACTGCACTACATGGGTCCATATTGAATAAAAACAGGCTTTGACAATAATACATTGACACTTTATTTCACACGGCTCACCTCGTTGAGGTCCTGTCTAGATTGGCAGGCATTACAATGATCCTCAATGTATCGGACCCATGCCTCAAAGTATCCCTTCTATTGAAAGTTGGATAGGGCTAAGGTCTCGAGAAACTCGTGGAAGAAGCTGGTCCACTCCTCTTAACAGCACCGGTACCTCGAGCACTCAGCCTTGGCGGCACTCTCTTGGCCCGAGATCTTTTTGAATTCTAGCTGGATGTTTAGATCCTCCAGCTGGTGGTGCAGCTCTTGCTTTTCTTTCTCCCATTCCTCCTTCTCTTTCTCCAGTTTCTTTGAGCGCGACGTGTATTTGACCAAAGAATCTCCAGCCTTCTTCTGGCCCTCTTCAGGAAGATGAATTTTCTCGCTAAATGGGGAGTAGAGGGCGCAAACCACTTCACCTTAAGAGCTCGAGCGAAGTCCGGCATGGATAAAAATTGATTATAAGGCTAGCAAGGGCTAACGAACATAAGTAAGAAGCGAGGAAAGAGGGGATTGCTCAGTCGCACCTCAGCAACAGCCACCTGCTCTTCAATGATCAGCTGGGTGTCAGGGGAGCCTCTCTAACATCTATGATTAAACTGGAAAAGCAGACTCTCAAATTCCCAGGGAGATGCCTCCATGACCTGCCGATAGGACATCTAACAGCTCCCTTGAGAGTCCCCTAAGGGTGACGGCCCCCCAGTGCCTCCCAAGCCAGCTTGGCGAGCTGACCCCTTGGAGGTCTCCCTTTGTGGAGGACCTTCAGTGGCCATGACCCCTTATAGGGATCTTCTGGCTCACGCCAGTGTAGGCGCTGAATCGGTCCAAGCACACGGTGTTTCTTATCACGGGCTCTTACGAATAGCATTCAGGGGTAGGCTCAGGGTTAAGGTCAGCAGGCTCTTAGTCTGCAGTAAATGGTCACCTGTAAGAAGAGATAAGTTAGATGTCAAACAACAAGCTCACATGAAAAATAAGAAAAAAGATAGACTTAAGGTACCTTCTCAGCCTGAGGCTCGATTGGTCGATGCCTCTCCTCATCTATTCGTTTCGCAATATCTTCAGCAATCTCCTCAGTGGTGGTGTCTTTGGTTTCAATGAGCATCAACATCATGCGAGGTTGATCTGCAAAAGGGAAAAGAAAGTCAGGTTAGACCATTAGGGAAAAGGGATAACAGGAGAAATGAGAAGTACCCTGAGATAATTTTTCAAGAATGAGAACGTCGACAGTGACGAAGAAGAAGTCATTCTCAAAGTAAGAAAGCTTGGGAAGCCAGTTGAGAGGTTCCTTGTCGATCGACATAAACCTCCTACATTCATGCTCCTTCCCCACGTCTATCACTCACGACATGAAGGCAGGGAGGGGCCTCTGTCGGTTGTCCTCCCAGGCATAATATTGAAAGTATCGAGGCGCTTACTTTTTCCTCCATGGTTGGCTCATCGTGCGGGTTTCTAATTGGCCAGTCCTTGTTCCAATCAGGGCCATCGGCCCACTCGTCTGCCTGGTAAACAAAAAGGAAGTTATACTTCCAATTCTTTAACTTTGATTTCTTCTCTATGGCTATCATGAAGCCTTTCTATTTGTTGAAATTGCACCAACTGGCTTCTTGGGCCTCGCTTGGTGCCTTTTGAATGGTGTGCACCAAACCAAACTCCTTACCCGAGCAAGTTAACCTACATAGCTTGCATGTGGCGATGAATGAACAAATGTTGTGCCAGGAGGTGGGCACTATTTATGCAAGCACTAGTTGGTACTTATTTAAGATCTCCAGAATCACTTTCTGCAATGGGAAGCGAAATAGGAAGCAAAGGCCATACGATAAGGTCATCCGGTGTACCGTTACTCACCCTTGAGGCAGCCTATTTATAGTTGCATTTAGATCGAAAGTCACAAACTTGTATTCCATGGGGAGAAGACATTTTTCCTCGAGGGCTAGTTTCTTAAGGGACTGCACTACCCTAGGATTAAGGAAATGTGAACTAGGGTCATCCCCAGGGTCTGAGTGTGTTGGCGCTTCAGGGAATCTTGTTCCCCCTACCATGACTTCCTTAGGGGATCCTTTGTTCGAGCAGTCCTTGCCAATGATAGGGCAGGAGAGTTAGAGTTATAAGAGCTAGGCTCTCCACTTTGCTCATAGGAGTTTGACGAAGAGAGAGAGTTACCTTCGCACATCATGTTAGTCATTAAGTCAGGAACCGTCTTGGACCGTATAGTAGTCTTGGTCATGGCAATCTTGCATTCCTAGACATCAAATATATGAGGAACAATAATGCTAATTTCCTAGGGATATACCTCCTCATCTGTACTGAGGATGCAAGGGATAGATGAATACTCACATCTCGACCATGAGCTGGGCCCCGGCTCATAGATGGGTAGTGCATAGGGAATTTTCTTAGGATCCCTCCATTGATTCATTAGGGAAAAATGCTACTTCTAGGCCATCAATTTTGGCTGAGAGGTTGAAAATTAAGGATGTCGGCCCTCATCTCGAGGGCCAACCAACTGCTTTGAAAGGGGTCAACTAGATGATAATAAGAGGACGATATGATTTACTTAATAATACAAAGGGAGTTTAAAGGGAGTAAAGGACGTGCATACCTGTATGAAGTAAATGGGGTTGCGAAGTGTTGAAGGCTTTTAAAGATTTTAAGAAACATTTGAAGATTGCCTGAATAACGGATGAAAAATCGTAAAAAGGGAGGATGGAGTTTCTCTCTCCAAAAAATTACTTTCCTCACTAAAATATTAATGATTGAAGAAATGGAACTCCGCTAATGTTCAGTTAAAAATTACCGCTAGTGCACGGTGTAGTTGTAGCTAGTAACTGACAAGTACGGGTCGTATTTCACAGGAAGTTGGATTTCAATTACCAAAGCTTACTCAAGTGTATCAATCTAGGCCAGATAGAGAGTAAGGGAAGAAGGACTAAACTACTAAAACAAATAAACAAAAAGGGACATGGGTTTACGATTTCGCCAAACGACGAACCAATTAATTGACATGAGTCTTAACCTACCCAAACTACACTATGGACAAGAAATGGTTGTTTGCACCATCAAAGACCACCCAAGCCCTCTCTCAAGGGTCATGAGCTAGTCTAATTCGCTTAACCACCTATTGTCATGGGGTTAGTTCAATTAGACCACAAAATTAGCAACCCTCAGACCTAGCTCGGATCGAGTACTATTTTCATGTCCTGAACTCGGCTATTCCCTCTCCCATACTAGCAAATTGACCTCACCTCTCAGCATAAATCAATCGCCTAAAAATATGGATGAAAGCTCTCTCAAGCGTTTCATCGAACACTTGGCGGGCGTGAGGGAAACCTCTAGGTTCTAAGCATAGATTGGGTATGGTTAGGCCTAAAACATGATTAATTGGCTATCAAGAGGCTAATCACAATCCAAGTCCATAAAATCTAACAACTAATCATTAACAAAACACAAAAACTCAAACCTAAACTAACGAAGAACACAGGCATGAACTAGAGAGAAGAGGCATGAAACTAAACTAATTCTAACAAGCAATCGAATATGAATTAAACATAAAAACTAAACGATTGAATCAAATCAAAATCAAACATATGAACAAAATTAACAAAATCTAAAAAAAGAACGAAACAAGAAATAGAGAGAAAGAGAAGAAGAAGACTTATGGATTGAAGTGAAGAACTTGAAATCCAAGTGCTTGAATCCAAAATTAATTCAATACAATCATAATCTAATCTCCTCAGTGGAGTTTTTATTGGCCAAAACCTAAACTAAACTACCCTAAAAATTACATAGCAGAATCCCCCTAAAACTCACGAAGCAAAGCCTATAAATAGGAGACGACGAGCCTCGAAACGGCGTATGGGGGCTGTGGGAGGCACGAACGTCTCGCCTGGTACGGGGACCCATGCCACTCTTTTGGACATGGTGGCACGGGCCCCCATGCCGTTTTTCCGGCCGCGCCTGCTTTTAATCTTCCTTTGTTCCTTTTTTGCTTCTTTTTTTGGCACTTGCTCGGTTGAACTTATTATTTACAAAAGTAAATAAAACAAGTAAAAATCCTAAGATTATATTAATAAAACAAGTAAAATCCTAAAGATTAGATTATTATTCGAGCTAAAATCAAGTGAAAGAGGCAGGTAAAATGCGACAATTTATCGCCTAACAGCTAACCCCTCTCTTTTATAGAGATAGGGTAGGGAAACTAACTGCTGCACTTTCCAAGGTGGAGTGGCCTTTGGCGGGCAAAAGATGGGAAAACACATAACCAAGGGCGCTCTCTCCCACACACGCACAAAAATCAATTAAAAAAAAAGAAAACAACAAGAAAAGGCAATATTATGCAAAGTGGAGAAAGCAAGTACAAAGGTGCTTTTGGCACGGTCCTCGACCGTCTGCTACACCTTTATCCCCAAAGGACTAAGGAACTAGGTACGACCCTCGGCCATTGCCTATATCTTTGGCCCCCTGAGGGGCTAAGGGTCCGATGGCACGACCTTTGGTCATCCGCTACACCTTTCGGCCCCCAAGGGGCTAAGGAACCTATGGCACGACCCTCGGCCGTTCGATACATATTTAGCCCCCAAGGGGCTAAGGGTTCTGAAGCACGACCCTTGGCCATCAGCTACACTTTTGGCTCCCAAAGGGATAAGGGTCCTAAGGCACAACCCTCGACAGTTTGTTACACCTTTAGCCCCTGAGGGGCTAAGGTTCCTGTGGCACGCCCATTAGCCATTCGTTATAGCTTTAGCCCAATGGGCTGAGGGTACCAGGGCATGACCCATGGTCATCTGCTATGCCGCTAACCCCCAAAGGGCTGAGAGTCCCATGGCACAGCCTATGGCCATTAGTTAGACCTAGGGGTCCCATGGCACGACCTATAGTCATTTACTACACCTTTTACCCACATAGGGCTAAAGGCCCAAAGGTATGACCTATAGCTAGTCACTACATGTTTAGCCCCCAAGGGGCTAAGGGTGCTAAGCATGACCCTCAGTCATCCCCTAAGCCTCTTGCACGCAAGGGGTTGAGGGTCCTAGAGCCCGTCTCGTGGACAGGCATGCGACCCTTAGACCTCCAAGGGGAAAACGGTTATGAAGCATAGCCTGTGGCTGCTCGCTATGACTTTGGCCCCAAGAGGCCAAGAGACCTATAGCACGACCCATGACCGATTGGTCTGCACACCATCCGGTGGATCGGCCTAGCGGTGATGCTACCTTTTTATTCAAATAAGGATGTAGCCTTGGGTAAGAACACATAAACATAGAGTGCCGACAAACAGGTAAGGAAAGGTGATTTTCATTACCCTAAAAGAAGAGTTAATTAGAACTATACCACGCTGGAGGCAGCGGATGAGAAGGCAGAAGGGCATTCCTTTCCCGCCAGTTAAAATCTTCCCACACATGGTTAGCCAACTCCTTACCATTCAAATGGGGAAAAACAATGATGAAAGTTTTGTTGGCAGGGAGAAGAGTATCAAAAGAGTGGGTGAGTAAGATGAATCATTTTGCGTATTCTTAAAGCCCTTTTATAATGGAGGCAAAGGGTATTATGGGGCATCTTGATATAGCCTCAAAAACAGCACCCATGCACCTCGAGAACAAGCACTTACTTGAAGCCTAAGGTCCAGGTGTAAAAACATAATAGAGCACAGAGGACGAAAAATAGGGCAACACAAGGTATAAAAATGAGTACCTAGGGCTTCCTATAAGAATCAACTACTAGGGCCCCTAATCGCAAGGGCTCTCTGGATGGCAGATAATAACTCATATTTATAGATCTTTAACTATCCCTTAAATGAGAACCACTGGAGGTCACCTAATGCTTGTTTTATAACCTCTCCCACCACCATCAAGAACTCACCTAGCTCCTCGGCATAGGACACAGTCATGTCATAAAATGTAGGTTGCACTAGTTTGGGTATGCCGACTTCGTGAGCAGCCTCCTCAATGTCTTCCTTTAAAAAATTTGGGCACAGTAGCCATAAATCTGGCATTCACGGATGGGGAGGTGGGGGAGGGGTATCCTTATCCAGCTTGTTCCAGTGAAAGGCCTCCAAAGCCATCTCATAAGTGTTTAGCCCGGAAGGGAACCTCATCTAGAAAAATCAAAAGATATGAAGACACAAACCATAAAAAAGTGATGCTAGCTAGGTAGAAACTACATATCCATTTCCCCTTTTGTACAAGACTAAGAGGCGGCCACCTCTTGCTCTGAACCATGTGAGGAGGCAATAAATGTTCTCAATGATGGAGTGAGTAAGGAATGAAATAGCCTAGGGAATTAGGGGCCTAGGGAATTAGAGGCCAAGGAAATTAGGGTGTTTGCTCCACATTCCACCTATTTGCCCTTCAAAAAGCATGCCGGTAAAATATGAGGGGCTAAATGATTCAAGATAAATCCAAAGGACTCTTGCACAAGTCAGTGGTTGCCTTAAAGAGGAGGGGCTCTGGTCTAAGCAGTGTTTTCCAGGCCTATTAAGAGGAGGAATTTATGTGAAAATTAAAGAGTTACCCTTGGCCATAAGCCCTATAAATATTCATGTGCTAGATCTGAGAAAGGTAAGCGACCTATATGAGAAATATACACTTTGACACGCCAGGAACCTAGCATTTTCCTTCTCAGGAAAGAACTCATCTTTTCCCATAAAGATTCAAACTTTATTCTTTAGAAGCTTAGTCATTTTCTTTCCTGGGACCCTTGCTGACATGAGCGTTGGAGGGGTGTTCCTCGGATTCAATACCCAGGGTAGGCCTTTTTTATAAGATTGAAGGGAGCAAGAGTGGAGTCTAAGCTTGGCGCATCCTCTATCACGTAAGCTTGTTCTTCTTTGCATCACACCTGAAGAATACTCTGTGCCAACACAATTTTCATATTCTTTTCTATTTTTTTCAAAATTCTTATAGATTCTTACTAGTTTTTATAGGTACCAAAATGAATTGTTAGAATATAAAACTAATTCCTATACCTTTAACTATCAGGTTAAACTTTTGGTTGAGTTGGTTCATGAACATGGTATCGAAGCTAAGGTTGTGCTCGATCTCAATTTTCCACCGCCCCTTGTAGGGATTATGCCACGTGTTAGGCCTTGTTAGCTGCTCATACGTGAGGGAGCATGTGAAGAATATGAAATTGAGTTACTCCACCTATTGTCAATTACTTATGGGTTGGAACCCCACTTCACTTAGAGGCACAACATGTTTATGTTAAAGGCCCAATTTGTATAAAATTTAACATGATATAAGAGTCTTGTTGACCAGGATGTGACAAGTTCAAATCTTAGCAACTCCCATATTGATTTGTCACACAACGCAGGGGGAACCTTTGTAGTAGTCATGCTTTAAGCCCAAAGGGCATTGGTATGAGAGGGTATGTTAGAGTATAACACCAATTCTAGGCCTTTTAGTTTTACCATAGTTTGCTAAATTATTACTACAATAACCTTTTGTAGCAATTTGGAAATATGTTAGAAAGTTGCCACAGATACTATGTTACAAAACACTATTGTGGCAAATTTTAGTTTGACACTCAATATATAGCTTTTGTGGCAAAATTTAATTTGCCACAATTTCTAAATTGCTACAATAGCTCATACTTTGTAGCAAGTTAAACATTGCCACAAAAATACATTTGCTACAAAAACATGATATTTGTGGCAATATAGTTAGCTACAAATTTGTATTTGGTGTCTAATTTGAATACATTTAGTGGCAAATCATATTATGCCACTACAAATGTATAATTATTTATATCATACATTTCTATGCATGTGAATTTCATTTTAAATTTTATGGATATATGTTATGATATAATTAACATTTGCAATTGGTAATGAAGTTAAATATTGCACATAAATACACTTAATAAATAAAAATAAATAAAGGAATTCGAAGACAAAAGTGGAAAATGAAAATTCATTTCATACATGAGAAGGTTAATAACAAAGTATTATTCTTCACAAGTGTACTTTGTTTATAATCTCTAATAAATGAAAAATTGAACAATTCTATAAGTACTCAAATCCAATAAATGTAAATTGAGCTAACTAATTAAGAAAGCGAAGAGAAAAATTAAACGAGGCCTTCATGATCAACATTTTGTCTTTTACACTCTATATGCTTGTACAACACTGCTCTTTGAATGTGATGCCTGTATTAAAGGCCAAGTAAATAAAGAAATAAGAATTAACATTCAATTAATGTGTGCATATAAAAAATATGATCGTGTGTATTGATATGAGTCTCAAACAAATATGAAGACTGGTGGACACTCTAACTGCGAATACGCTATAATGCTTAATGTGTAACTTAAATAAATAGAAAATTCACATAATTTATGCATTGGGTTGCTGCCAACATAAAGGGGGTCAAATGTACAGAACTGTACCCCTATAGTTTCTGTGAGAATACTTATGTTAGATGCTAGTAGAAACACATATTGTGTGTGATCACGTGTACGAGTAACATCACCACAAATAAGAAGGTCGTAGTAGTTTAATGACTACTATTTTATTTAGCCCAATTTCATTGGGACATTTACAGGGAGCCTGAACTCTATCCTTAATTCACTTCTTAACCAGTTTTTATAAAATCTGACTCCACACTGTAAAATGTCTAATATGTGCCAAAAAGCTATGAACTTAAAATTATCATCTCAAAGCTTCTTGTTATTAAATGCTGAGCACATATCACGCATGTGATTTGCATTATGTAGCCTGGACAATGCAGGTGCAACCAGTGGGTGTAGTGTATCCTACCTATGCAGGTGCACCTTGGACAGTGCAATTGAGCCTGGATAGTGCTGCAGCCTGTATGTGTAAGCGCATCCTGCCTGTGTTGCGGCTTTAGACAGTGGTGCGTGTTCTGCATTTTCACAGTCCAACCACAAAAAATGACCATCTAAATCAAATAGCACTGGCCTCACAAAGGGTGCACCATTTCAACATAAACCACATCATACAAATCCTCAAAACGCTACAAGTACTTTCTAGGGTACCATTTCAACCCAAACCAAATCAAAGAAACCTTCACAAAGGATGCACCGTTTCAACCCAAACCAAACTAGGCCAATGCTAATGCAATTAAACATTAAAATATCACTAATTTCATAGTAATTAAAAACTCTAACGTGCCTTTAGTTTTGTCCACTAGGACTATGCTCCATGGAAGAATAAGAAAGAGGCTGGGATGATCCACTTGATTGCACCTAAACAAAAGTGATAAATAAATTTGTTATATTTAAATTACAATGATTACTTTCTATGAAAATAAGAATGTCTATACTGTTATCAACGCTAGCCTGTGCATTTGAAGGACCTAGTCTATTTTTCTAGAAACAAAGGCGAGCTTTAAAAGACTTGTGAATTTGAGAAATTTGCCTATTAACTTTAGCGTCAAATCCTCTCTTAGATGTCAACTTTGTGAATGAGCTTCTTCTGGTAAGTATAAAATGATAATATGCCCTTGACCCATACCCCTTTGGTGATGTGATCCTGTACAATGTTCTATAATACAGCTGAAGGCCTCTTAGCGAGAGAGGTTGTGCACTCCATGCTCATCTAGTTGTTTTTTTATGTATTTCTTGAAGATCCTCTTATGCTCTCTCTGCATGCTCATCTAACCAAGTCCTATCTTTCTTCTTTTCTTCAATCTTCCATAGTTGTAAATGATATGGTTCTTCATCTTCAATTTCTAGTACACTCTATGTTCCAGTCATTACACGCAACCATGGGTTTCTACAACTGAATTCATTTCAGAAAAGTCCTATGTTCATAAATATAATTAATATTCAATAATTAAACAAACAAGCTCTCAAAAATAGCAAGGAGAAAATCCTTTATATGCTATTGCTTCCATCATCAACAACTTGCATGTTCAATGGATTATCAAGGGACCAGCCTTACATAAATCCTTGCCTATATGCAAAAGTGTTCCAGTGAATGCAATTGAAATTGTCAAGTCTACTAGGATGGCCATTGAAATAAGGTATTACTGGCATCTAAGAATAATAAACATGAGTTACCATCTCATAAAAGGTATTAGCAATTTATTTGGTCATAATTTTTGTTAACATTATCTGAACTTGTTGACTTTTAGTATTTATCTCACTTCGATGCTATGATTACCAACAACAATAGAAAATGTGAGTAAACTCATAGTTGGTATATGTTAAGATAACAATAATAGAACATGACCCAATTATTTCTAAGGCAGTAAAAAAGAGAGCTTTGAACTTACGCAAACTTCTCACTATCCTAATAATTGACAAACCATTTCCGTTGTTCGGGATTGACTTCCTTAGCTAGATTATCTCGCCTATTAACTATAGTAGCATGGTCATTGTATGCTTTTTTCTTTAACTCATGGTGCCATTTTCTATACCGAACCTTGCAACGATGCTTAATTTCCCTTTCCACATGAGAACCTTGAGGCAATTTAAATATATCCTACATATACAGCACAAAATGTTAATGATGAAAAAAGGGGAAAAGGTTGAAAAATATGGATAAAGTTAATCTTAGGGTGACAACCTTCAGCTTCATGAATAATTTTCTTTTCTTATCTGCATGTATACAAACCCACTTCTCAACATCCATTGGCATGCATTGTTGTATCAAGAAGCTAGCCACGCTAATGAATTGAGTACTATTGTAACCAAAACATGTATAAGCTCTTGTGAGATTTCAATGTCCACTTGTCTCTGATCAGCATCCCTTTTCCTTTTCCATTTTTGACACTTTGTTTTTCCACGTTAGGTGAGGGAGTTGAAATAGGAATAACATAAATATAGTGAAAAGAGGACCACATATATTGCTGTAGATAAAATTAGTGGCAAACTTCTATGCTCTGATTAGTTAATTTATTTGTCATCGTCATTCCTATTGTTTGTAATGTGATCCATAATTGTGCCCACATTTCCATTTTAAACTCTAAGATTACACTCATAGAATTTATCAAGAAGATTTAGCATGCTTGAAACTATTCGTAGTCCCGATGAGTCCTGATGTACACATTTCTCCCTCCCCTTCCCCCCCCCAAAAAAAAACAGATAAATAAGATTAAAGAACCTATAGGTGTGTGTGAAGCTGAGAGAGATTGCTTCTTTACCTCTGTCATGGGAGTAGGTCAGATCATTCTCCATATGTGAATAAGATGATGTTGTTCTTGCCCTTGTTTATCAAATATAGGTATGTGCAAATTGGTATCTTCATTACCATAAAAATCATTTAATTTAGCATGCACTCTTTCGCCTATCATACAAAAAGTAGTAAAATAATGTTTTATTACATAAATAAATAACATATCATATCCATCTTATATTTAACAATTTACCCGAAGAGAGCATCACTTGATTATCATATCCAGAACTTGATCTTGCAGGTCCGCTCATTTCACCTAATATCGAGAATAGAATAATTAACACGCACGATTAAAATGGAATAAATAGTTATGATTTGTCTCATTTGGCTACACAAGAACCAAAAGGTTTTTCAAAAATAGCAAATGTAAGTCTCTATTTTAGTATATGTTGGGTTACATGATCTTATCCTAGTAACATGTCTTTCCAATGAAGTTTTGCGCACGCTATTTATTTGAGTGTCAAAACGAACATCATAAAATTCTTCCTGCACTCTTCCATCTTCTGTCGAACAATACTTATCATCTTCCTCACAATTTTGCTCACCTCATAGTTGGATACATTCCTTGGTTCTTCTAATTGGTTGCATCGTCCTTTGTATTCCAAGTTCCTTAAGTTTCCAATCGTTTTGTTGAATATTCAACTCATGTTGCCTTTCATATTCGTTGACATTGTCCTTGAGGGGAACACCACCAGGTGCACTTGAGATCCTTTTAGGTCTTGCTATATTTCGTAAATTCTCAAGAGTGACATACATGGTCCACCTATAATCACAATAGAATCATATATCTAAGAAAAAAATTTCTAACAACTAAATGGATAGATAAGGAAATCCTTTTGAACATACCATTGTGTATATCTAAGATGCAACAAAACTACATTTTCAACAGCAATTAGGCCATACTAATAGTCAACGAGATATAAACCCTCACCTAATGTCAATGAAATTATTGTTTACCTTTGCTCCAAAAACCGAAAGAAAATAAGTTTATATTTATAATATAGCAAAATAGTGACCAAAATAGGTACACAAATGCTTATTGGACATGCCTTTCCGAACAAATGTCCTACTACCAAACAAAGGTTCAACAATAAAACTAGTATTAGTGCTGACAAGTTTTATGTGACTCATTCTCATATTTATCTGCAAAGTAGCATGTCGTGTTCATCACTTGACTCGGATTCATTCTCGTCATCAGCAACTTCATTTTTTCCTTCTTCGTATGCCATTGCAGCTCTTGTGCCATAATGGTAGAATCCACCACATCTGGATTTACATCACTCCTGACCAAAGAAGTTGTACCATCATTTTCCAGTCGAATATATGCTTCTTGAACTGCATTAGCAGCGTCCACGATTGATTTAACTTCGTTATCTTCATTTTCAGAAGGGATTTCATAGAAATTACCGGGATTTATTTTCACAACTACTCTCCAATTTTGATGCATGTGAATCCTCACATAGCATACTTCCTCAACTTGAGAAGCTAAAACATATGGCTAATTTGTTTTCAAAATACATTTCTCAATCACTGAAGTAATGTCATATTCTTCTCTTTTGATTCCTATGTTAGTACATACATCAAACCATTCACACTTGAATAGAACAATTTTATACTTACAATCGTATTCAAATTCAACAACCTCTTATAAGATACTGAAATAGTCTTTTTCTCCACTTTGCACTTCACCTTTTACCACAATTTCTGATGCTAAGGTTTTTCATTCGTGCTTTTGTGTGAAATCTATATTCGTTTACAACAAATCCATTATAACAAAGGACTCTCTTCATAGGATACTGTGCCAAAACTAATAGTTCATAACTTCGTCTTTCATCACCTTGTTTCCACAATTGGGTAATCTAACAAAAAAATAAAAGCAAAAGAAAAACAAAAGGTTAACATCGAGGCTAATTTGTTGCATTTACTTAGTCGATCTTCAAACCACTTCTTAAAATTGCATCTATAGGATGCATCAATACTTTCATCTTCCCTAAAAAGAGGAAACACAATAGAATATCTATTCACGTGATAAATTTCTCACTCAATAAAAGGTTGCACTTCCTCGCAATTTCTTAGCACGTAAAGGCGAGCACAATTGCAGCCATCATGGAAAAGACTTTGATATTTGTCTGACCTAATGGATTTCCTAACTTTAAGAAAACTAATAGTTCTTGATGTTTGCTATCTTTCCGGTCTTCATTCCTTTCCAGATGATTAAACCTAGTCTCTGCTCTATGCAAATACCTTGAACAAAAGTTTAAACACTGATTCGTGATATATTCTTCCACGAGTGACCCTTCAAGACAAGCATTATTTCGCACAAATTCTTTTAAAGCATGCATGAGCCTAACCACCAGCCAAGATTTCTAGAATATACACTATATAGTCCTAAACAATAATTATTTTCACCAAAATCAAAGGAAATGAAAATATTTTTCCCTTTCAAAGGGCTACGTCTAGTGATATTGAACACGCCCAACAAGTTTAGATTTAGTAGCTAAATGGACAGTCAAGTGTACCATAATGTCAAAAGAGAAGGCAACAACGACACGCTCTAATTCGCAAAGAGTAATAGCAGTGATTTTCTTCAATCTCTCTAATACCTCTTGCTTTGATGCCTTTAAGCACAATTGTTTGAAGAATAAAGATAACTCCACCAAAGTATCATACACAACTTTGTCCAATTTTCCACAAAAAGGCCGCTACCAGTAAATCATACATGCAAAAATGACAATCATGACTCTTTAAAGTCCCTCTTATTTTCCCCTCATTAACATTTACACATTGGCCTATGTTTGATGATTATCCATTTGTCACTTTCAATTCAGCTAAAAATCTTTAAACATCCTTTCTTTAATTCAAACTTAACTCAAATGCTCCTTTGTGAATTTCATATTTGTCACCAACCTTCTTAGGGTGCAAGCTCTTTCTGATTCGCATTTCAACCAAATGTAAGCAAGATTTCAAATTATCCTTTGTTTTCCTTGTATATTTACAATCGTACCCAATATAATTTTACAAATATTCTTCTCAATATGCATAACTTCTTAATATGCATAACATCTAAATTATGGTGCACCAAATTTCTGCTTCAATATGGTAATTCAAAGAAGATACTTTTCTTTTACCAATTATTAACCAAATTTGGTTTTGTTCACTTCCGCTTATGATCAACCTTCCGAAACTAGATATTTTCGAACTTGCCAATTTGATTAACAACATGCTCTCCAGATAGATACTTATGAGGAGGATCCACTTTTGATGTGTTATCAAAAGATTTGTTATCATGACTCCACCTATGATCAAAATCCAAAAACCTCCGATGACCATGTAACAATGTTTGCTACAATAAGGCAAGTATCTCGACCACATATCTTTATTACAAATAGGACAAGCTACATGTCCTTTGACACTCCACCCAAAGAGATTCTCCCATAGGCCTCAAAATCATTGATTGTCCACAACAAAGCAACATACAAAGTAAAATATTCAGCTTTGAAAGTATCAAAATTATTTACGCCAACATCCCATAACAATTTAAGCTCATCAATCAACGGTTATAAGTACACATCAATATCATTTCTAGGAGCAGTTTTACTAGCAATTATCATATTTAACATCGTATATGGCTTTTTCATGCACATCCAAGGTGGCAAGTTATAAGGGACCAAAAACACAGGTCAAACACTGTAAGTTGAGTTTATGTTTGCATATGGCATAAAGCCATCACTACATAAACCCAGTCTCACATTATGAGTATTTGCAATAAAATTTGGAAAATATTTGGCAAATGACTTTGAAGCCTTTGTAGCTGGAGGATGCCTTAAAATCCCATCACTGGGACATTTATCCTTGTGCCATCACATGTGAGATGCTGTTGTGGTAGATATAAATAAACTTTGTAACATTGGTATAAGAGGAAAATAACGTAATACCTTATAGTGAACATTCCTCCCTTTCCTTTCTTCTCTCTTTCATCAACACTATCATCACCCTCCCTTTTATCCTTCCACCTAAGATGAGCACATTTAGGACATTTTTTTGCATTTTCATGCTTCTTCCAATAAAGTATACAATCATTGTTATAAGCCTCAATCTTCACATAACTTACTCCTAACTCCCGGGTGTATTTTTTTTTTTTTTTTATAAACATTCTTTGAAAAAATATCGTCAAAATCAAATGCCTTTTTCAAAAGCTCAAGTATCATTTTGAGTAATTTGTCACTCCAACCACAAAGGCACTTTATATGAAGAAGATGTACTATAAACTCTGACTTGAAAAATTTATCAGAACCTAGAAATAGCTCTTTCTGAGCATCTCTAACAAACCTACCAAATTTCCTAAGTAGTTCAGGCGACTTACTAATACTAGGACCACCTAAACTTTCGAATTCACCCTCATATTAAAACCTTTTCTATTCGTCATGTCGTGTACCATGGTGAATGCGTCATCAACATCATCCCTAACTACTAGCTCCATTGGATCAATAGACCCTGCTGTATCACTGTTGTCCTCATCACCTTCATGATTATGCTCTTTAACACTAGATTTTTCCTTATGAAATTCCCATGGATTATAGTTTCTTAAGATTACATCATCTGTCAAGTGAATCAAAACTATTTTTCTATTTTGATGATTAAAATTGTCACACTTTACACAAGGACATCTAATTTTTCCATCCTTAGCCACATTAGCCAATGCAAAGTTAAGTAATTCATTGACCCTTTGATATATTCTAGCTTTTGCCTGCATTTATAAGTCTTCCAATTATCCAACCTGTGTCTTTATTCATCTTGTACTTTAAGATATAAATTGATTATTCACCTACTTAAAAGAAAATTATGCATTGAAAATTTAAATTAATCATTTAGGAAATGTTATTTTAATTATAAGAGCTACAGCACTTCAAAGAATAGAATTTTAGAATTAAATATTAGTGTCATCCGTGACATAATTATATTAGTTCCTTAATTCGTCATAAGAGTTGCTTGCATGCAGCAATAACCAATATAATTCAAAATTATCAAAATCAATATTGTCGAATATTGCCCGAATCATCTAACTTTCGGCAAACACATCCCCCTTGGTCTTTCTAAACATGTCCAAACCTATATAAAAAAGCAAATTATAGGCCTATGGCAGGCCTTATCACTCAATTTCTCATTGGCTTAAGGAAATGGCTAAAAAAGAGGAACTCTTGATGAAACAATAAAATGTTGCTCAACTATCAAATAAATCAAGCCTTGGATAGCCTTGTAATTAACTTACACACACTAAAATCTCATTTTAATGATGACTGATATAGACAACAAGAAGAGAGACCATTTCTTTGTTAACAATCATTACTCATCAGTATTTCCTTAAAAAAAAAAAAAAAAAACACATGGGCACATTCAGAGGCCAACCAAGGTTATCACTTATAGATATATTGGCAAGATTGACCATATTATGTTTAATTCAATAGCTTCTCAGGGATTAATCTCTAACTTACCAACTTCAAAGTTAAATCCAAGTATGAAAGGAGAAATTATGGTTCCTACTCACAGTTGTGGTTAATAAACAAAATACTATTTTTGTCTATTTGACATTTCATTTTCACAAATTATACAAGACAATCACAAGCCATGCAAAACTAAAAAGAAAAAAGAAGCATATGCAATCTCAAAATCCAAAGAAAAAAAGAATTGAACTACATAGTGGTAAACTTAAAAAAAGTATGGCCAAATTGGACTATGAGGACACCCAAGTACCAAAACAGGATAGCTCCAAAAGAGGGCTATTGACGTACTGACTTATGAGATTAGGGTTGAGGCTAACTGCCAGCTACGCTTATGCAAGCGAAAACACATTCACACTTATTTTTTCATTACTTATAAAGTCAGCAGCTCCTGGCAAAAGTTATGACATGGTTGGGACAAAATAGATTTGTACGGGGTGTTCGCTTGCACTAAAAAACTTAAACTTTAGATGACTCTCTCACTTGTATCATTTTATTCCTAAAGTAGACTTCTTATCAGCTTTTTCCACTATGTTATACATGTTGAACTTGGATTAGTAATATAGTCACACTCAATGAAACTTTAGTAAACTTCATTCATCAAATGCAAATTACTAGTATCAGGAATCCATCCGAACTACTTTCTAAGATCTTATTATATCTAATTCTTCAATCAAGAAGGTTTTCCAATACATAGGCAATAATTAGCATCATCCAATAGAAAAAATTCAATGAGCATAAACCTAACCCTAATAGCCTGAAATAGATGCCTAAATAAGGCAACTTGAACCTCAATAAAGGTTAATCTAATTCAAAATAGCAAAACCAATCTCTATCTCATATTGTCAAAAATTTCTATGTTTTTTGTAACTATTATCAAAATAAAACATTTTAAAAAGGTCACTTAAAGGAAGATTTTGTAGGCACTAATTTCCATAATATAACTTTCATTACCTTACACCTTGAAAGTAAGTGCTCTATAAAGCCAAGTAAAATTTCCTAAGCAGATTACTTAAGCATGATACACTTAAGACGCATCACAATCCAACTTAAGTAAGCCGCCTCCTAAAATTAAACATAATGTTTCTTCTTACGTAAAAAGTACCCTCTGGTTCTTGTATTTCTCTATTCTTTTTATAGTAGTGAAATACATTAGACAAAATTGTGAAGAATTAACCATTAAAAAACGTAACATACTTCAGACTTTTTTTCCAACTTTATGGAATTAGTATTATTCTATGCAAATTAGAACATGACATCGTATTGTTTGTAAGGCAGTCTCAATGATAACCTCCCTATCTTTTTCTGTATCATAATAGCTCCCAAATTTTCATGGTTGATAATACCCAAAATGATGAGCAATGTCATATAAAAAAGTAGAACTACACTATAAGTCCTGATTATTTAGGGAAGTGGCTCCCCAAGCCATTAGCCCAAACAACCTCTATAATGGCCTATACACCACTGTGAGCCTACACATCATCTGCAGCCACTGTAGTAGGTTGCACAGCGGTGACATCAACAACAAACATAAAATAGGTTGTCTGACTCAAGCTGTGAACCATTCTGTTTTCTCCTTACATAGGCGGTTATGCTTTCATTGTTACAAGATTGTCACGAAAATACATGAAGGTTGTAAATAGGAGCTTGAACTAGTCTTCCTTTATTTTATTCACGACACCATATCCTAATCGTGTTATCATAATGAACCTATTCTATTGATCTATTTATATAGACAAAAGATATAATTAACTGAAGATGTAAGCTATAATGATACATGAAAGGAAAGCATATACACATATAATGTAAAATTTGACATATATAAAGCATCTAACAGAATCCTAAAAGCTTTCTTGATAATTATTTATTAAATTTCACGCCCAAAATATGTCGTTGTCCCCAAAGTAAAGCATTCTATAAAAGGTAAATTGTGATACCCATGACGTATTTAAATTCTTGAAAGTATCGCAATTACCATATCAAAATCTTACTTATTTGTATAATTCATATACCTTTCTTCAATACCTACCTTTCTTCTACTGCTAATCTGCCCGAAAAAAATTAAGAAGCAGCCAACTTGAATTGAACCAGATAGAGCTAGGAAACGGGTTGGGTCGGGTGGAACCATTTAATAAACGAGTCAGTTTCGTGTCGGTGTTAAAAATAGCCTAGATTTGCCTTATATTGAAAAATAACATGTTTTCATGCTAAATGGTCTAATCGTGTTGACTTCGGATCGAAATCGCTTTAGTTCGGATTTCTCTTAGTAACTTTAGCTCGGGTTCGTGTCGTGTTGTCATGTTGGATACATATATACACACACTCTTCCTCAAAATGATAAAGTGAGGCATGGAAGATCAAAATGGTGCATATAGAGATTTGATAGTTGTATGATTGAATCCTAAGTATTGATATGAACATAAAAAGCCATTATTTTCCAAAACTTCCACTACAAAATTGTTGATCTCATGATCCCAAAAATTCCTATTTCGCGATATCCCAAGAAACATGATCATTAATTGCTAACAAAATTTTGCAAGCAACAATATGAACGATTTACAACACTTTTGACTGATGTTGACTTTGAAAAGAACAAAGAATTGAGTCAACTCTCAAAATTATAATAAACCAAAGAATGAGGCAATGAAACGTGATTTTTTACCTTAAATACAAAAAGCCTTAGTGATAAGATTAATGAAGCTATCCACAAGTAGCAGTGACTGAGATGTCAAGCCGTAATTACACAATTAAATTTCCAAACGAATTACTGATTTGGATTAATACAATTTGGGGATCTTTTTTTCCGAATGAACTTAGAGAGAGGCATACCTAGTGCTGTAATCTAAATCCTCTTCAATTCTTACATGCTACAATGGAGTATTTCGGGATGATTTTGGGATGAATGATGAAGGCAGGAGAGGTAAGCTATATACGTGATGGAGAGCTGCCTAACCGAAGTAGAATGGGAGAAGATGGCTGCTAACATGGGTTTCACATGAAATACGAAACAACGGGATTTTATTTTTACTTTAATCTCTGGAGGTTTTGCACATGACAATAGAGGGAAAGAAATTGATTATTGAAAAAAAATTTAAAAAGGAAGGAGGGAAAAGTTGTTGGGATTGGGATTTTCCATTTTTTTTAACCCACCTACTTGTTAATACGCTGTATTTTCTAGCAATTTCAACTCATTCGCACAATAGACGTCCCTCCTTGTCTGGCAATATTAAATTTACTACAATTAGTTTACTAATTTAGTGTTATTGCAGTAATTTTAAATTTGCCACAAATACGTTGCTGTAATAAACCAAGTTTTTGTAGTGCAACCATCACTATAAGCTTTTGGTTGAGATAGTTCTTCAACATTAAGGTTCCGCTTGGCCTTTAGAAAATTTAGTGAAAACAAAAGTTCAAGAAAAAAAATGTGAAGGGAAAAAAAAAAGTAGGGAAAAAATAAGTTTTTTCCTCTTCTTTGGATAGAGGAAAAAAATACAAGAATTTAGATCAGAAATTTAAATGTTGATCAACTACTTGAATCATGCTGATGTTATCTAAGCAATGTAGGTTGGAGGAAATTGGGAATTTTCCTCAAACTTTCCTCACAATTTTATGAGGAAAATTTTATGATTTGTTTCTAACAAAATTTCCACCTAACTTTCCTCTATACTTTTTTTCTTTGTGATTTTCTCTAAACCAAACATAAGAAAAAAAATAACTTTCTCAAATTTTTTTCTACCCATTAAATTTTTCAAGGTCCAAACGGAGCCTAAGTAAACTTGTAATTTCTTCCATCCCTAGAAAATTATTTGATTATTTGCTACAGAAGTATACATTATTAGTAATGGGCAACTGATGAACTTGCTAATTAAGTTCATCTTACACTCCATTCTATAGCTTTGTGGAATGAGGCCGCTCATAGAGACCTATATTGTATCCTTTGTGTACAAAATATAGAGAGTACCCTTAAAAGAAGCATTTTCAAAAACATATTACCTACCTTTCTTACACACACGCATATATATATATATATATATATATATATATATATATATATATATATATATATATATATATATATGTATATATATATATATATATATATATATATATATATATATATATATATATATATATATATATATATATATATATATATATATATATATATATATATCTATATATATATATATATATATATATATATATATATATATATATATATATATATATATATGTATATATATATATATATATATATATATATATATATATATATGTACGTATATGTGTGTATGTGTGTATATACATGTGCAAATTGCAAAAATATAAAATTGTACAGTGCCATCTAATTATAAGAGATGTATTTAAATGATCATATAACTAACAGTGACATACACTAATAATAGTTACAAAAAGTCAGTTAATTTACATGGGTATTACTAAGTGCTGGCTAATTAATTGTAATATTATTGTAGTTAGTATTGGAAACTTTTGATTATGTTCCGCATTCGACCTTGCGTTGCTTGCTTCTGCAACTAGAGTTGGATAATGGGTCAGCTCAGGTCGACTTATTTGATAAATGGGTCAACTTTGTATCAACATTAAAATAGTTTAGATTTACTCGAAACTAAAAAAAATATATTTTTACGCTAAACGGTGAAATCATATTGACTTGGGGTCAAAATCAGTTTGGTTCATTTAGATCTGTGTTTCTCTCAATAACTTCGAGTTAGGTGCGGGTCGTATGATCTTCTTGGGTCGTATAATTACTGTTATCCTGTTGATCCTTTCATTTTTATTTCTTTTGGAAAAGGAAAGATGGAATACGCCTTCCCCTCTTCCTTCCCCACCTTTACCACATGTACCCTATACTTAGGAAAGCTAGACCCGCACCTAACTCGAGAAATTATATAAGTAGATGAGGCTACTAAAAAAATTAATTTATAAAGCACAAGGTCAAAAATATTAATTCATGAAACTATCGGGTGCAAAATGTCAATAATCCTCTTGTGCAGCTCGAAGGGAAAAAAGAAAAAAGGGAAAGAAAATGACATTACAGGTAGGAATTATTATCTAATGCATAGCATTTGAGTACATTCAAGTACTATCTTGTCTCGTAGCCTAAGTGGGAAGGGAGATTTATTCAAGCATTAGCATTCTACTTGGGAGCAGCATCAGTTTCGATAGCAAAAGCAATAGCTACGAGAAATGGCATCAAAGCAACAATAAAAGCAGATTTTACTAATATTCACATTGAAGGGGACAATAAAATTCTCGTCCAACTAGTTCAAGGTCACATTCAAGTGACATGGGAGATTCAAGTTTTGATACAGGATATTCTCACTTACATCCAATTTTATAACAATGTTCTTATTACTCATATTTTTAGGCAAGAGAACTGTGCAGCCGATTAACTAGCAAAGTATGGTCTGTCATTACATTCTATGGTAGTGTGGAATGGGGTTCCACATAGGGACGTTCTTTGTATCCTCTATGAGGATAATCTAGGAAGAACTCTTAAGAGAAGGGCTACCTAGATTGTATTCTCACCTTTCTTATCAAAAAAAAAAAAAAATGTCACGTTGCCTAAGAGGTGCTTTGAGCCTATATATAGCAATATGCTGAGAACATAAGTTCAATTGAGATGGATGTAAATGTAATATTACATGACTGACAAATCTAATGAATAAATCAAGGGTAAGTGGATTTTGAAGTGGAAATTATGCAATGTTTCAAGGGTTTATATCTTCTGGAATTAGAGTGGTCATGATTGCAATGTCACAATTATATAGTTAAATGTTAAGATTTTACGTTGTTAATGAAAATACTGCTAAAATAATCTCACAGTATTAGTTCAAGAAAGCACCAAAGCTTTATATATATATATATATATATATATATATATATATATATATATATATATATATATATATAAATATATATATATATATATATATATATATATATATATATATATATATATATATAAACTATTTACATGAAAGGATTGTAAGTTCGTAGTCCTTTACTTATAGAGAATCCAGAACCTTTATAGAAGAAGGTGAAAATATCACGCTACAGAAAAGGTAGCCAATAAATTATCTGGAAGTTAAAAGTCACTAGACAAGTTAGCCACCATGACAAGCAGAAACTGCCTAGCGTTTATTGTTTTTGTGAAGTGGTCCTTTGAAGCTTGTCATTGGCATAGGCAATGCACCCATATACATACATATACACTTATCACCAGATCACATCAAACTTGATCATAAAAGTGTGCTTGGTAATTGCCGTTGGGATTAAACTCATCCTAATTCCACTTGTCAGGGACGGAAGCGTAATAGAAAAATTTGGTCACACACATACACACATTAAGGGAAGGAACAATACAATTTTACATGAAACCCCCTCCCCACATTGAGGGGAGAAATCAGGACCTAACAATTGGTGTTTCCTCTACTATAACAAGAAAAGATAGATTATAATCACACACGCTCACAACACTATGCACTCACAGTCACCTCTAGCAAGTTTGAACCACCTCTCACACTACAAATGTCCCCTCCCTAACGACACATTGTCTGGCTACGGCTGGAGGTTTAGGGTACTCGGGATACACCCTACAAATATCTAGCCTCACAAATCTCTCCAGACCCACGCATTAGGTGAAGAGGATACCACCTACACTTAATACCCATCTTGGGTCAAGAGGATCCCTCGCTCACTTTTTGGGATAATAAACTTCAAGACCTGAAGCCCCTTAATAGTTTCAAGACTTTTGAAATATTGTACACACCTTGATCTCCAAGATTTTCCTCTTTTCATAAAACTTCACAACTTGCTGCACAAGTCAAATACATTATCTTTTTTTGTCAAGCTATTAATAGCCATGTTGTTCCTAAATTCTTATTGGTAGACCAAATCTTTCAGCACCACCATGGATTTGATTAATCAACAATTGGAAACTTGTTGGCTATCCCCTCCGTTTTCTTTTTCTCACAAAATTAGCAAAATACTAATGCCCATAATTTTAGGATGGATCAAAATATTATAAATTTCCCCCACCAGCCTAAAATTATGTCAATAGCTTACTTACAATTGAAACTGCATCTTCCTTAGGAACTGCTATTCCAATTAGGTTCAACTCGATCTATCAACTAGCAAAGCATGATGTCCAATATCACTCTTCATTATTCCATCAAAATCCATGAATGAACAAAAAAGCACCCCCATTTGTGCATGTAACTTCAACTCTTTAGAATGTATCAATTAGCATACCTGATCCATTAATAGCCACCAAAAATAACCATCTTAAGCAAACAATGATTAAGGAATTACCAATCTCCTATCTTCCTTTAAGTGTGCCTTTGAAAGATATCTTCCTGCCCCAGCTGCCCATAATAAAGGTCTTAATTTAGAGCTGGGTAATGAGTAGGTTCGGGTTGACCCATTTAATAAACGATTCGATTTTGTATCAGCCTTGTGAATAGTTTAGATCTACTACTTTTGAACTAAACTGTTAAATCATGTTGACTTTGGGTCGAAATCGGTTTGGTTCGTATCGAGTTTGGATTTCTCTCAATAACTTCAGGTCGAGTTCAGATCGGGTTATCATATTAGGTCAGACTTTCCCAACTGTATGTGTAATACCACTTATTGGTCTTAAACCCACTATAACTCTGCTTGTTGAGAATGGAAGTGTAATGGACAAATTGGGTCACAGATATCAAGAGACTGAACAACATAAATTTTACGTGGACACCCCTCTCCCGCATCGGGGGAAAAGCCATAGTCCGGCAATAACTGGTGCATCGTTTAGAAATAGATTATAATTGGATACACTAGCAGCACTTCGCATTCTCCATCTCTTCTAACCAGTGCTTGGGTCACTCGTCACATTCATAAGTCTATCCTTCTTCACAATGCATTCTCCTTCTACTCACGGTTTATAATGTCCAGGATACATCCCACAAATACTTGGCCTTCCATAATCACGTAAGACCCTTGCATTTGCTCGAAAGAATGTAACCCACACTTAAGATTCCACCTTAGTCAAGAGGATCCCTTGCTCACTTTCTGGGATAATCAACAATCAAGACCTAAATACCTCATTATAATGTTAAGACTTTCCAACTTTTTCACATACCTTAACCTCTAACATTTTCCCCTATCCATAAAAGTTCATAACATACCGCAATAATTGAACACACCTTCATCTTTATCAAGCTATGGGCACCCATCTCCTTTCTAAACATTGATTGGTAGTTATTACCAATCCTGCTACACTATTGTGGACTTGATCAGTGAACAATTGGAAACTTCTTAGCTATCTTTTATTTTCTCTCCATTTTCCTTTTTCTAACAAAATATAGCAAAACAATAATTAACATGATTTTGGGTTCGATCAAAATATTATATATCTCCTCCTCCAGCCTAAAATTATGTTAACCATACAATTACAACTGTAACTACTTCTTCTTTAAGAAAAACTCTTCCAAGTAGGTTCAACTCGATCCATCAACTAAGAAAGCAAGATGTCAAATACCACTCTTCAATCTTCTATCAAAATCCATCAACGAACTAAAAATTTACCATATGTGCCCATAACTTTAACTCTAAAGAATCCATCAACAAGCATACATGATCAGCAAACATAACTTTTATTTTTTTTGGTCTTAGATCCTCCATTTAACTAGAGTCAAGCTACTGTTGGCCCAACAATGAATGGAGCTCTCCCATCATAGATTTTCTTCATTCCTAAGACTCAAAGTCAAAATCTTGCTTAAGAGGGACAAGTTTCAAACCACTTGAACCAACCTCTTATTTTCTCCATTCACATGATCAATAAACATAACTTTCATGATCCATCAATGATCAACAAATCACAAACCTCTTATCTTCTCTTGTGTATGCCTTATATAGATCTCTACCTCCTCCAGTTGATTACAACCAATCTTTAATACCACTTATTGGGATTAAACACACTCTAATTCCACTTGTCAAGAATGGGAGCCCATTAGAAAAAGTTGGCCGTATGCATGCACATATTAAGAGAAGGAACAATATATACTATACATTGAGGGAAAAAATCGGTCCAACAACTACTGGTATATCACTCATTGTAATAAAAAACTATAAATATAATCAGGTACATTCACAACAACGTACTCTCAGTTTTCTCCATCAAGTGTTTGAGTCATCCCTCACATTCACAAATCTATCTTCCCTCATAACATGCTCTCTTCTTACTTAGGCATGGGTTGACTAAGATACATCCCACAAATACTAGGCCTCGCACAATCACTCAAGGTCTCACCTTGGGTTAAAGAGGATTCAACCCATATTCAAGAACCCACATTGGATCAAGAGGATTCCTCGCTCACTTTTTAAGCTAATCAATAATCAAGACCTAAAGTCTTTGTTATAGTGTTAAAACTTTCCAAATCTTAGACACACCTTAATCGCAAAGATTTTCCGCTATTTGTAAAACTTCACTGCTTACCACATAAGTTGAATACACTATCTTGTTTATCAAGCTATTGTTAGCTGATCTCGTTCCTAAACTCTAACTAGTAGTTATCACCAAATCTTTCTGCACCACCGTGAACTTGATCAATCAACAATTAGAAACTTCTTAGTAGTCATTTTTCCCTCTCTTTTTCTTTTTCTCAAAAAAATTATCAAAAACATAATTAACATAATTTTAGGTTGGATCAAAATCCTATAGTTGGCAATGTTTTTTTTTTTTAATTGGAAAAAGGTGTATTCCTTGGCCTGTAGGGTATTCAATGGATAAAATACCTCTGATTGGAGGTCAGAATGTATATTACTATTTGTTAATGACTTAGTGTTTGTATCACTTCTCTGTGAAGGTCTATTTACTTTTCTTTAGGCATGCATAAGAGAAAACGGTTGGCTACATAATGGGATAAACTTGTAGAAGAAATTCAAGAGGTTTAAGATGATCTAAAAACATATAAGAAGAAAAAAGGAAGAAACCCATAAGACTCGCACTTGAACGGTCAAAACTTATAAAAACAATTGCAACTAATTTAAGATCAACCCACCTTCCATAAAGCCCAAGCACTAGAGATTCAAATAAAGAGAAGACTTACAATCACCAATCTCTAAGAAGGGTAAAGGAAAATGAGATTTCTGTAAAGAGATAATAAGCAATAAGTTTTTCATTCCATATTCCAAAGTTGAAAATAATACATGGAATCGAGCAATTATATAGTGAGGTGCCATCATCTCTAAGCTTTGTATCAACTAATACAATAGCAAGGAAAAGGACTAATGAAATTCTAGGTAGTTACACAATGAAAACAAAGGAAAAAGGGGGCCCACTAGATAAAAATTCATGCATGCAATTTGCTGCACTTGAATGTTATTGGTAGCATCTTCTACTATCCCAAATGGAGAAATTTAGGGGAAATATTCAAAGTAGAATTTGTTAGAGGTATCCATGAACTAATCATAAAAGCTTAACCCCTAATCACTCATTTGATTGTATCATTAGTCTCATGATTAAAATCATGCACATCCAGATGTGCAATGACCCCTGCTCGGTTTAAGCTTCATAACTCACTCAATACTTAGAATTTGAAGATGATCTATAGTTCATTTGAAAATAGACATCTGATATTATCTGCTTGTTTGTAGTTGTTGAAATTAGAGTAGGTTTTCCCTTTTAAAACATAAATAGAATTTGCGAAAATATTTAACAAAGAATCTAGAAAATAAAAATAAGTGGCCATGGAGAAAATTAGCTAAACTTCTTGTTCAAGGCTACTAATTGCCTTGGTACCTTTTAGGTCCATATACTCTTCGAAGGCACCAAGGCAACAATGAACTTGGAGAACCAAATCCTTGAGCCCTATATCCAAGAGTCATCATTGCCCCTACTTAAATCATGATCTTGGTTTGGAGGAGTAGGCTGAACCTTGTAGTCTGCTCTGCATCAATTGCCAACCTTGAGGAGGGTTTTCCTTAAATCTTCATTGTAGTCAAGGTCATCCCTAATGTAAGGAGTAAGATCCCTGACATTAAAGGTGGCAGATATAATCATGTCTCTTAAGAGCTTTATCTTATAGGCATTCTCTCCGACCTTTTGCACAACTCAATAAGGGACCTCCCCCTTAGCGATAAGCTTATTCTATCTCCTTGAAGGGAACTTCTCTTTCCCCAAGTGTAACCATGTAAGATCTCTCAGTTTGAACTCAAGATAAGTGCGGTTCTTGTTAGCCTTAGACTTGTATTACTCATTCATTTTCTCAATTTATGCCCTTACTTATTCATGTAGCTTTTTCGTCCCCTTAGCTCTTACTTCGGCGTCAAAGCTCACCTTAGATTTTTAAGTAATGGGAATAAGATTGATAGGAGTGAGAAGATTAAGGCCATAGCACACCTTAAAGGGAGAATAAGAGGTAGCATAAAAATGAACTCAATTGTAGGCGAACTCAGCATGAGAGAGCTCTCAATGTCTGACTTGCCATACCCCTTGCTAAGATAGTGAGATTTGTCACATCCATTTGTGGATCAGTTTAAGCGTAGTAATTAGTGCTAAAAAACAACTTAGTCGCCACTAATCTCCACAAGCATCTTTATTAATATGATACAAACTTGGGATCCCTATCCAAAATAATGGTCCTTAGGATACCTTAAAGCCTAATAATCTCTCAGAAAAGGAGATTCGCGGTCAGTGCTTAACGTATACATCATTTTAGGGCTATTTTGCTTTAATTTTAGGAGAATTATGTGCTTAATGTTATTATTTATACTCTTATTCTTGATTTACGCTTAGATTTGGTTATTTAATATGTTTTGTAGGATTTTAGGTCTTTTTACCCAGCATTTGACCCTTAATGAATACATTTTGACATCCCCCATGTATACCATGTGATGCTATGCCCGTGGAGCAAGAAAAGAGCATAAACATGGTTCCGGGCTAAAACATGGTCGGACCTTGGTGTTTGCCACGGCCCATGGTCAGTTGAGAAACTGTTGCCTCTTCGTCTTCCTTCGACTGTATGGCTGAAAACGTCCAAACTCTCCTAGAAAAGGGCTTTATTTAGAAGCAGAATAGAAGGGCATATGCATAGACATATAGATAGAAAGCAAGCAAGAGTAGCACAGTCTATCTACTTTCTCAAATTTTTGCTCTCTTTAGTTTAGATTTTTAGTTTGGTATTTGTATTGGTGAGAAATCTTGACCGTGAGTGTTTGATATTGAGGCGGTTCGAAACCCTTGGTTGAAGCCTATTCTCAGTCAAGCCCTTCTGCTCAGATTTCGTAAAACGTTGGTTAGTCGTTTAATCCTTAATCATGCGTAAGTAGTTTTTATTTTGTTTAGGGATTTAGTAGTTCAAGAAAGTATAGTTGGATCATGTTTCAATCCAAAGAATTGTGCTTATTTTCATGATTGGTTTGGTTTCATTCTATCAAGTGATTATGATGTTATGAGTGGATTTTCGGCTAAAATTTGCTTGCACACTTGAAACAATTGAGTGAAAAACTGAAAGGTGACATTTTTTTGTTAGACGCTTGGTAAAACCTAAGATAACGTCGTCTTGAAAGAGAGATTTGCATGTTAGGAGGACAAAGAGTGTGATCAAATATGTTTAACTTGGACTAAGACAAATTAGTTTGAAAGAATGACTTTTGCTTAGTTTAGACAAATTTGGTTGAGTTCAAAAGAATAGACTAAATTTTTGGATAGATTGTAAATCCTTGAAATTAACCGGTTAGAGAAAAGCACATGCTTATCATTTTGATCCAATTAACTTTGATAACTACATTAATTCCTATGCATGTTTCCTTAATTGATTTAAAAATTGATGAATTAGAAGTTGTTAAATCAAACTCTCTTGAATTAGAATTTTACTTAGCATATTTTAGTAGATAGAACTCGATAGATTATATTAGTCCCTGAGGAGCGATCTTTTTTTCTATACTACGACTACTCGTGTGCTTGCGGTGACCAAGTTTTTGACGCTGTTGCCGGGGATCAATCTATTAACTATTGAGTTAGTCTTGTGAAAGTGACTAAGTATTTTATTATCTTTTACTTTTATTTTATTTTCTTATTTGATTGCACTCGTAGTGTTGGTGATAGTGCTTGCAGGAATTTTTTCCTATTTGTACGAAGTCCAATCTTATACGAACCCGATCCTGAGATTGAAAGGACTTTCTGCTTTAGGAGGAAGAAGCAAAGGATTGAAGAACAAAGATGCGAGACAAGAAGAAATCCAACAACCATGGCGGGAGAAGGAGGTGACCAAAGAAAGACACTTCAAGATTTCGTCACCCTTGGAGCCCAAGGGATCGCCTCAAACATTGCTCACCCTACTCCCAATTTG
This sequence comes from Carnegiea gigantea, assembly GCA_029747015.1. Taxonomy (NCBI): domain Eukaryota; kingdom Viridiplantae; phylum Streptophyta; class Magnoliopsida; order Caryophyllales; family Cactaceae; genus Carnegiea; species Carnegiea gigantea. The sequence goes on along the minus strand of JAKOGI010000346.1, from coordinate 480,320 downwards.
GAGGAACGCTTTTGGAAGACCCGAATCTACACCTCTTGGTCTTCTTAGAGGTGTGCGATACGTTAAAACTTAATGGAGTCTCCGCTAATGCGATTCGCCTATGCTTATTTCCTTTCTCATTGAGGGATAAAGCAAGGGCTTAGTTACACTCCTTGCAATCTGGATGCATTACCACTTGGGATGACTTGACAAGAGTCTCCCTCGCCAAGTTTTTCCCTCCGAGCAAAACATCAAGCTTGAGAAATCAGATCACCAACTTCACGCAAAAAGATGAAGAGACACTCTATGAAGCTTGGGAGTTGTTTGAGGATTTGTTGCGCTTATGCCCCCATCATGGTCTTCAGCGTTGGATGATTATCCAAGCCTTTTATAGTGGTGTGACCAAGCTGTGAGGGCTACTATTGGTACGGCGGCAGGAGGAATCTTCATGAACAAAACTGAGGATGATTTCAATGGTCCACTGAATAAGGCCAACCCAAACAGGTTGGAGATAAACTTGAAGTTGATGCGCTTACTTTACTTTTTGCTAAAGCAGATGCTATAACTCAAAAACTAGACCGAATGAATATTAATGCTGTAAATTCTATTGCCCCTTCCCCTTGTGAATTTATGGTTCTGTTGAGCATGTAACTTCGAATTGTCAAGTTGGGAGCCCTTTATCCCAAGACCCTAGTAAAGTTAACTATGTTCAAAACTTCAACCCGAGACCAGCCAATGACCCTTGCTCTAGTACCTGCAATCCGAGTTGGAAGAATCATCCAAATTTCTCCTATAGGTCTAATCTAAACACATCAAATATGCCCCCTATGAATGTTAGACCAACCCCCATTCCCTTCTCAAATGCCCCAGAAGTCCAATTTAGAAGCAATGATGGAAAGTACGCTTATGGTGCAACAAAAACAGGATAAGTATATTAAGCAATTAGCCTCAAAGGCTGATGTGCTTACCACTCATAATAGGATGTTGGAAGCCCAAATGGCCCAAAAAGCTAGTTTTTCATCTACGGCCTAAGACAGACTTCCTAGCCAACCTGAACCTAACTATAGGGAGTACAGCAATGCAATTATTTTGAGAGGGGGAAAACAATTAGAGGGACCTAAGGAGATTACCAATGATGAGGCTTTGTATGATAAAAATGAGCATGTTGAGCTTCTCAAGAAGGAGATGTCTTCTCCCTCTAAGGAGGTAATAGATGATGTTGTGCATAAGCCTGACGTGGTTCCTAAGGACCATAAGATCATTTCCCCAAAGCCCTGCACCCCACCTTTACCATTTCCTCAGAGGATGGCTCAAGCAAAACTTGATATGTAATTTAGGAAGTTTTTAGAAGTCCTTAAGGAACTATACATAAACATTCCTTTTACTAAAGCCTTAACTCAAATGCCTTCATATGCTAAATTTTTGAAAGAAATTCTGTCTAACAAAAAAAAGTGAAGAACATGAAACTGTAGCTTTGACTGAAGAATGCAGTGCGGCGATCTAAAATAAGCTTCCAACTAAGCTGAAGGACTCTGATAGTTTTTCAATTCCCTGCCTGATAGGAAATGTGCCTATAGACAGTGCTTTATGTGATTTAGGGTCAAGTGTGAGCTTGATGCCTCTTTTTATATGTAAAAGATTAGAACTAGGAGAGATAAGACCAACTATTATCTCCTTATAATTGGCAGACTATTATGTAAAATACCCTATGGGAATTCTAGAGGATGTTCCAATGAAAGTAGGGGATTTATATGTACCAGTAGACTTTGTGATTCCAGAAATGGAGGAGGATACACAGACACCTATCATTCTTTAGAGACAATTCCTGGCCACCGCAGGGTGCCGTATTGATGTGAAAAATGATACACCATCTTTTGAGGTGGGAAATGATCATGTGGAGTTTAATTTACTAAAAGCTACTAAGTTCCCTTCCATTTCTAATGAGTGTAATAAGATTGATGTGGTTGATGGTTTGATGCGAGGAATCGTGTTTAACCTTGATTCTAATGATCCACTTGAGCACTTGATGTTGAATAATAGCATTACTAAGGATGAAAATCCCAAATTAGCCGAGTATGCTCAACTTTTGGAAGCCTCTCCATCAATTCCGCCTTCCCTTGCTAAGGTGTAATCATTACAAGATGAAAGTAAGCGCTCGTCTGATGAGGCAAAAGTTCCTGAGGTAGATTTGAAATCCCTCCCTTCATCCTTGAGGTATGAATTTCTTGGACCAAAATCTTCATACCCAGTGATTATGAATGCAAGTTTGAATGCAACCCAGATTGACTATTTGCTTAGAGTACTTAGAAAGCATCGTAAAGCCATAGGATATAACCCTTGATGACTTAAAAAGGAATTCATCCTTCTTTGTGTATGCATTGAACCTTAATGGAAGATGACTATAAGGCTTCAATTGAACACCAAAGAAGATTAAACCTTAGTATGCAGGAGGTGGTAAAAAAGGAGATTTTGAAGTTGCTTAAGGCCAGCATTATTTACCCTATCTCTGATAGTGCATGGGTAAGCCCGATCCATGTTGTACCTAAGAAAGAAGGGATGACTATTGTTAAAAATGAGAATAATGAGCTAATCCCTACTAGGACTATCACAGGCTGGCATATGTGCATTGATTATCGAAAACTGAATAAAGCCACTTGTAAAGATCACTTTCCCTTTCCTTCATTGACCAAATGCTTGAATGATTGGCTAAAAACTCATATTTTTGCTATTTAGATGAAAATTCAGGGTTCTTTCAAATGCCTATCCATCCTAATGACCAAGAAAAGATTACTTTTACATGTCCTTATGGTACGTATGCATATAGAAGAATGCCACTTGGGTTATGCAATGCCCCTACCACATTTCAACGTTGTATGATGCTGATTTTTTCTGATTTTATAGAGGACACAATGGAAGTCTTTATGGATGATTTTTCTGTGCATGGTGCAACCTATGATCAATGCTTGAATAACTTATCTAGGGTTTTACAAAGATGCGAAGATGTGACTTTGGTTTTGAATTGGGAGAAATGTCATTTTATGGTACAAGAGGGGGTTGTCCTTGGTCATGTTGTCTCTAGTAAGGGCATTGAAGTTGACAAAGCAAAGGTGTAGGTGATTGAGAAATTACCACCACAACTTTTTTAAAAGGTGTGAGGAGTTTTCTCGAACACATCGGTTTTTACGGGCAGTTCATTAAAGATTTTTCGAAAATTGCAAAACCTCTCATCCAATTGCTTGTTAAGGATGTGCGTTTTGAATTTAATGAAGAATGCTTGAATGCTTTTCACAGGTTAAAAGAGGCATCAATCACCGCGTCAATAATGCAAGTGCCAAATTGGGAGCTACCTTTTGAAGTAATGTGTGATGCAAGTGACTATGCAGTGGGTGTTGTTCTAGGCCAACGAAAGGACAATAAGCCATATGCCATATACTATGCTAGCCACACTCTTGACGAGGCACAAGTGAATTATGCCATGACTAAGAAGGAATTCTTTCCAGTTGTCTTTGCCTTGGAAAAATTTAAATCTCACTTGATTAATTTTAAGGTCATTGTTTTCATAGACCACGCCACTTTGAAACATTTAACTAACTCTAAACACCGACTCATCCGATACGTTCTCCTTCTTCAAGAATTTGACTTGGAGATCAAAGATAAGGCTGGGTTGGCAAATATGGTTGCTGATCATCTATCTCGTTTAGGCCTAGAGGCCACTCCTAGTGAAGAGCTCCCCACTGATGACTCTTTCCCCGATGAGCAGCTATTCATTATATCCCAACAAGCTGCCCTATGGTATGCTGATTTGGTGAACTTCAAGGTGTGTGGAGTGTTACCTCCAGGATTGTCCTACCAACAAAGAAAGAAGTTCTTTACTGATGCCAAATACTATGTTTGGGAAGAACCTTTCCTTTACAAGCTATGTGGAGATGGGATTTATAGAAGGTGCTTGCCTGAAAATGAGGTCCGTAGTGTCGTGCACTATTACCATGCTTCAACCTATGGTGGCCACTTTGGACTAGATAAAATGATTGCGAAAGTACTCTAAGCAAGCTTTTATTGGCCCACGGTCTTTAAATACGCAAGGAGATATGTCATGATTTGTGATAGATGTCAGCGAACAGGAAACATTTTTAAGAGGCATGAAATGCCTCAAAGTGGCATACTTAAGGTAGAGTTATTTGATGTATGATGGATTGACTTTATGGGTCTTTTTCCTCCTTCCCATAACAACATTTACATCCTTGTTGCGGTTGACTATGTTTTTAAGTGGGTGGAAGCCATTGCCTCCCCAACAAATGATTCCAAGGTTCTCCTTAATTTTCTCAAGAAAAATATTTTGACAAGGTTTGGCACGCCAAGAGATCTTCTAAGTGATAGTGGCACATACTTTTGCAACAAGTCTCTTGAGTTACTATTAAAAAATATGGAATATTTCATAAGATTGCTATGACTTACTATCCCTAAACAAGTAGGCAGGTTGGGCTTGCGAATAGAGAATTGAAGAGCATACTAGAGAAAACAGTGGATCAGTCGTGTAAAGATTGGTCCTTCAAGCTTGATGATGCTCTTTGGGCATACCACACTGCTTACAAGACTCCTCTAGGCACCACTCCATACCAGTTGGTGTTTGAAAAGTCTTGTCACTTGCCAGGAGAGATGAAACATAAGGCGTACTGGGCTATAAAGACACTCAATTTTAATCTTAAGGCAGCCGGAGAATGGAGATTTTTGCAACTAAACGAGCTCGATGAGTTAAGGTTGGAAGCCTATGAGAGTTCGCGTATTTACAAAGAGCGAACTAAGAAGTGGCATAATAAACATATTATGAAGAAAAGGCTTGAAAAAGGTGATATGGTCCTCTTATTCAACTCCCGACTGAGGTTGTTTTCAGGCAAACTAAAATCCCGATGGTCAGGCCCATTTAAAATCACCAAGGTTCAACCTAATGGAGCGGTTGAAATATGGAGTAAGTCTACCGGTGCATTTATAGTTGACGGACAATGATTAAAATCATATCTTTTGGGACAACCCATTGATAAAGCCAATGTCCATGCACTTACTGATCTGGACCAGGTATAGAAGAAGGGTCAAGCTCTTGACCATAAAAGACCGCTTCTTGGGAGGCAACCCAAGCTCTTTTTCCTTTTTCTTTCCTTATCTTTTATTTTTACTATTTTTGTAGCTTGTGGGGAAAAAAAAAGAAGAAAGAAACACCGAGAAAAAAAAACTATGGATAAAATGTTTGGCACCATGGCCAAACCCCTCGAACTACGACCACGGCATGTCAACCTAGTAAAAACAAAAAAGAAATAGAAAAAAATAGAAAGAAGCTGTGTCAATAGACACCACAGTTTGACTGTGGTGAACCCCATGGTTCGTGGTGTACTACTACGACCCGCAGTCTCGATTTTTTACTGTGGTGACCACTCATCTCCCTCACAGTTCATCTTCAAGCTCGAGTCTCTCTCTCTCTCTACCTCTATTTTCTCTCTCTAAACCCTCCATAGCTAATACCTTCAATTCTCCTTCATTTCTTCTCCATTTTCACTCATTTTCGCCCAAAATCATCTCCTTTCACTCAATCTTTTCTCTTTCACCATAACTTTTATCTCTTTTCTTCTTCTTCTTTTTCTTTTTCTTCTTCTGCTTCTTCTTCTTCTTCAAACTCATTTGACTTCACTCATCCACGATGCCCATCTTTTTCCCTCTCTTATTCTTCTTCTTTTTCCTTAATTTCTTTATTTTCTTCTTTAAATTTTTCTATTTAGTTTCTAGTTTTAGTTTTTGTTTTGGTTTTTGTAACAATGGCACCAACCAAGAGACAAAGAAGCATCAAGGAGGTTGGTTCTTCAATTCAACCACCACCTCAACCTTACAGGACATCCCAGCTCTCCATCAATGCACGTACTAGAGGTAACATTTCTGACCCTCTTGGTTTGACACATTCTGATCATGTTGATAGATATAGTTGCTTAAATGAACGCATGGTTGTAGCAACTAGATATTGTGATGAGGAACTATTAGCTTGGTTAGGAATGTTGGATGATATTCGATGGTTATTTGCACGAGGTGGTATGGGAAACTTTTTAGAAATCAAAGAGCATGCATATCGGGACTTGATCCTAAAATTCCTAAGTGCACTCTATGTCGAATTCACTAGGGGGCCTCAATGTCAAGCCGAATACATATCGTTTTATTTGCCAGGGCATTTATATGAACTGAACCTGGGTACCTTTAACGGTATCTTCGGTTTTCCACCTAGTATGGATTTACCGAAACACCATGTCCCCTGCGAACTCATCCTGAAAGCATTTTGGGGCGAACTTTCAGGGAGTGTTAGCTACAACATTAGTTCATCAAAGTGCATATATATTAGAAACCCTTGCATTAGAGCAGTTCAGTGTATTTTGACTTGTTCCCTTTTACTTGGGATGATAGTCTGAATGTCCTAAGATTGTCTGAGTTGTACTTCTTATCATATATGCTTGATGGTGTCCAACTTGACCTAGGTTCATTTTTAGCTAGGTGATTACATGAAGCTACTGTTGGCACTAAAGGTAGGATAGTCATTAGTGGTATTGTGACTACTATTGCTAGATTTTTAGGTGTTGAGCCCAATCCTGAAGATGGAGTTTTCGAGTGGCTTGATCAAGTTGCTTTTAAAATTATGAACTTTTGTAAAGTTAAGGTTGGACATTTATGTTGGATTTACCTTAAGGACTGGCTTTTGTTGCTTCCCAATGTCGATCGAACCACCTTACTTAACCGGGCTAACCTTTATTGGATACCTGGTGATGATGAGGTCATTTGACTCGCATGCCATCATCCATCCCCTTATTCTAGTCAAATCAGACCTAGTTCTTTCTCTCAACGACCCCCTCCTAACTATACTGACCTTCAAGACACCCTTAGATCCATTTAAGAGGAGCAAGTTTACCTTTGAGTATTTATTACTTCTGAGAATGTCGGAAGAGCGCCAGGATGAGCTTTGTGGGATGCTTGCTACCCAGATTCAATATTTCCGGGACTATAGGGCATGTTTAGAGACCTGACGGAGTTAGCATAGCTCTTATGGCTAACCACCCCATCCTACCCCACCACCTCCTTTCTAATTGCTCTGTGCTACCCCCTTCCCTTTTTCTATTGTATGCCCATGTTGAGGGCAATGTGTCATTCAAGCATGGGGGAGTTAGTTATTATATTTAGCATCAGATGCCTGATTTGGTTTGGTGTGCTTATACTTTGTATATGTTGTCAGTGATAGTTTTTAGAGTTTTTATTTTAGGTTTTAGTTTTGTTTAGCAGTATTTCAGTAGTGCATTTAGTATTCTTGTCATTCTAGGTTGCATTTTAGTTTTTCTTTTATTAGTTTTTTTTGCATTTTAGTTTGCATTGTTATTAGGAGCATAAAAAAAAGAATTAAAGGAAAAAAACCTCCGATGATGATCTTTCTAGATTTAGTAGACTTCTTTGGTTTAGTTTGATCCTTTGATTTGCCCAAATTGTGCATAAAAATGTTTGAGAATGAGTTTTTGAAATGAGCTCTATGTTTTAACCACATGTCGCGTGCGAGTTGATTATCCCATGTGTCTTTACATGAATTTTAGCATGTGTTTATTAATGAGCTAGTTATGACCTTGGTAGCTGCCCCATGAGCTTTGAGCTTTTAGAGGTTATTTATCAATTTAGTCTCATATTTTCTTTCATGTGTGACTCTTCCTTGACGTTATTTCTCTAGAACTTACTTTGATTCTCATTCAAGATCACATTTTGCATATCCATTAGGCAATATGATTGACGCATTTTTCTTTGATTTGTTAAACCCTATGGCCAAATAGCCACCTTTGTTGTGTATGTTATCCCTTGCTATCCCCTTTAAGCATATATCCGATTTTCTTAATTTAAACATCCTATTATAGGTCATGGCCAAATACTTGTCGTACCCTTAAGTCAAGACTAGATGAGCATTTCATTCTTTTGCATCAATATTGATAAGGTATTAGTAAGCTGGATTGTTACCTTTTAGTAAATTTTGGCTGTTTGGTGAAGGGATGTGAGATTTTGATAAATCCTTTGTTTCATTGCACAAAGTTGGAGAAGAGTTGGAATTTAACATTCGTTATGGATTTTCCCTTGGCTATTCTTTTTTGGGAAAAAAACGAAAGCTAAAAAAGGAAAGGAACATGAAAAAAGGGAAATAATAAAAATAAAAAGGAAAAAAAAAACCGGAAGAAAGTGTTAGCCTTGTCGGGATTGTAAGTTATTTGTAATTTTCGGCTCTTTCTCTCTTCAATAGGAGATGTATTTTGTTGATAAATTGTATTGGTCTAAGAAAGATGTAGTATGATGCATCAAAATTGTTTAGCTCTTAGTCCCTAGCTTCTAGCTCCTAATTTCCAAAACATTTGTTCCCCTCTTACCTTAGCCTATGGCCCCATTACAACCCTATGAAAGTCCTCATGATTGTCTAGGGTATTTGCATATTAGTGATGGTGAATTTGAGAGTCTTGTCAAGCTTATGGTAGATTTGAGTCCAAGAAATGAGAATTGAGAGAACCTTCATTATTATTAAACACATAAGTAATGAAAGTCATATAACTATAGTGAGGTTCTACTGCCTTGCTAGCTTTACTTGTTTCATATGTTTAAATGACTATATTTGATGATTTGGGGAGATTGATTCAAGTTTGACATTGTGGTCTATCAAAAGGTTTTCAAAAATTTCATTCCCTAATCTATTTGTTAATAATTTTTGTATCTTTTTGGGCTACCTTTGGATCAGCTTTGCCATTTGAATGTTATCGATGTCTATCCTGAGGAGTTTGTGTATAGTTTTGTTTTTCCTTGCATTACTTGAGGACAAGCAATGATTTAAGCATGGGGGAGTTTGATAAGTGCTTAATATATACATTGTTTTAAGGCTATTTTGCTTCATTTTTAGGAGAATTATGCGCTTAATGTTATTATTTATATTCCTATTCTCGATTTATGCTTAGACATAGTTGTTTGATATGTTTTGTAGGATTTTAGGCCTTTCTACCCAGCATTTAACCTTAATGGATGTATTTTGACCTCCCCCATGGATACTCATGTGATGCTACGGCCGTGGAGCAAGAAAAAAGCAGAAAACTGGTTCCAGCCCAGACCACAGTCGGACTGTGGTGTCTGCCACGGCTCATGGTGAGTTGAGAAACTGTTGCCTCTTCATCTTTCTTCGACTATCTAGCTGAAAACGTTCGAGCTCTCCTATAAAAGAGCTTCATTCAGCAGCAAAAGAGAAGGACATATGCATAGAGACATAGATAGAAAGCAAGCAAGAGTAGCATAATTTATCTTCTTTCTCAAATTTTTACTCTTTTTAGTTTAGATTTTTAGTTTGGTATCTATATTAGTAAGAAATCTTGAGCATGAGTGTTTGATCATGAGGTGGTTCGAAGCCCTGTGTTGAAGGCTATTCTCAGTCAAGCCCTTCCGCTCAAATTTCACAAAACATTGGTTAGTTGTTTAATCCTTAATCATTAGCGAGTTGTTTTTATTTTGTCTAGGGATTTAGTAGTTCACAGAAGTATAGTTGGATCATGTTTTAATCTAAAGAATTGTACTTATTTTCATGATTGGTTTGATTTCATTCTATCAAGTGATTATCATGTTGTGAGTGGATTTTTGGCCAAAATTTGCTTACACACGTGAAACAATCGAGTGAAAAGCTGAAAGGTGACATTTGATTGTTAGACTGCTTGATAAAGCTTGACATAACATCATCCCAAATGAGAGATTTGCATGTTAGGAGGACATAGAGTGTAATCGAAGATGTTTAACTTGGATTAAGACAAATTAGTTTGAATGAACGACTTTTGCTCAGCTTAGGCAAATTTGGTTGAGTTGGAAAGAACATATTAAATTTTTGGATAGATTGCAAATCCTTGAAATTAAGTAGTTAGAGAAAAGCACTTGCTTATTATTTTGATCCAATTAACTTTCATAACTATATGAATTCCTATGCATGTTTCCTTAATTGATTTAAAATTAGTGACTTTAAAGTTGTTGAATCAAACCCTCTTGAATTAGAATTTTATTTAGCATTTTTTAGTAGACAAAACTCGATAGATTACATTAGTCCTTGAGGAGTGATCTTTTTATCTATACTGTGACTACCCGTGTAGTTGCAGCAGTGATCAATCTGCAATGTAAGCAGCATCATCACACTTATAGCAAGCAATGAACTGAGTCAACTTGGAGAACCTATTAACAATCACCATAAGAACATCTTTAATTTTCCCCTGGGATTCACTGGGAGGACCTTAATGAAGTTGATGCTAATATCATCCCAAGGCCTTATACAAACTGGTAGAGGAGTGTAGAGGCCTTGATGGAAGTGACCATTAGCCATATGGAAAGTTGCCCATCTTGTCATTAACTTATGAACATTTGCACCTATTTTAGGATAATAAAGTGCCTCTTAAGTATTTCAAGGGTCCTATTAATACCAAAGTGGCTGGCTAAGGCTCCTCCATGAGCTTTTTTACAATGAGCCATAGAAGACTTTTGGTAACGCAAAGTTTATTACCTTTGAAGAGGAAGCCATTTTGCACTATGAAAGTGCTAAAAGTAGAGGATTTCTCTACTACCTCTTTGAAGTATTCACCATCCATGTATGAAGCCTTAATAGAATGGAAACCAAAGGAGCTTCGCTTCAAGTGCCGATAGTAGAGCATACATCCTTGGTAATGCATCAACTATAATATTTTGTTTCCTCCTCCATGTTTGTAAGAGATGGTGAAAGATTGAACAAATTCAGTCCATTCGTTTTCAACTTGTGTTGGCCATTCATTTAATATAATGCCTTGAAATTTGAAAGAAGTACAAAGGGTTAGGCCTAAGATAATGATTTTAATGTCAAATCTTTGATGAGTCAATGGTAGAAGGATGTCAAACCATGAAAACTTGAACCTTTGTGATAGTAATTGGGATGGGCCAACTCTTGATAACTTCAACCTCGGACTCATCAACTTGAACACAAACTCCAGATGGGGTTAAATAGCTCACACTTTTGAAGCCTAGCATATAATGTTTGTTGCCTCAAGACTTGGAGCACTTGAGAAAGATGTTCAACAAGAGATGCCTGATTATGGCTATCTAACAGGATATCATCAAAGTACACCACCATAAGTTTCCCAGTGAAAGGCCTTAGAACTTCATTTATGAGCCTCATAAAAGTGCTACAAGCATTAGATATACCAAAAGGCATAAGTAGCCACTTATATAACTCATATGTGGTCTTAAAGGCAGTCTTCCATTCATCATCTTCTTTCTTCCTAATTTTGTGGTAACCACTCCTAAATTCAACCTTGGAAAAGATCTTGGACCCATGTAATTCATCAAACATATCATCTAATCGAAGAATGGGGAATCTATACTTAATTAATAATGTGGTTTGTGGCCCTAGAATTAACACACATACACAAAGTCCCATCTATCATAGGCACTAAAGGGCGGGAACTAAAAAAGGACTCAAACTTTCTTTAATGTGCTCATGGTCAAGCAACTTTTGGACTTCTCTTTGAAGTTCTTTTGATTTATTAAGATTGGACCAATAAGGCAACTTATTCGGAAAAGGAGTGCCTAGTAGGACATTAATTTGGTTCTCTATTCCTCTCAAAGGAGGTTGTCTCAAGTGCAAATCATTGGGAAATACCTCCTCAAACTCTTTTAAGAGTGATTAAGGTAGAGAATGCAAAGGTTGCACTTCCTCACTTGTATTTGTTTCCACTGCTACCGAGGTAAATAAAGGCTTTCTCTTACTAATAACTCTCCCTAGCCGTGTTTCACTCATGTAGAGGCTTTTCTCACTTCTCTTCCTCGGTTTCAAGTTGTGGGGTTTGGATGGAGGTAATAGAGCCAGTGTAAGTCTACGACCCTTATGCTTGGTGTATATGCATTAGTATACACCAAACAATAACATCTCCTAGTACCGCTCTCGTAGGGATTGGAGAGATCCAGATGTAGGCAACCTTACCTCTATAGATATCTCTACCCAAAGAGAGGTAAACTGTGAGAAGGGAATTGCAAACAACTTCTCCATTATATAGACCAATCAAAAAGAAAATAATTAAAAGCTTGTTAAGAAACAGTTACCTCAGTTCCTTGCTTAAGCTATTATTGAGTATAAGAAGTTGGGCGCACCTCGATTAGAATTGAAGCTTTTCAATGGGTATCATTGATGCCTTGTTGGTATAGCTTCCTCTATCGATAATTGTCACACACACCTTGCCTCCAGTTGTGCACCTTTATGAGAAGATTTGCTCACATTGGCTTAGCACATGAGTAGCCACTTTGACAAGGAGTGTCATTTCTAACCACCAATAGCTAACCCATATCTGATGTGATCTAGGTAGTCTCACCGATCTGTCCTTTTTTTTTTTTTTTTTTACTAAATTCCTCCTTAATAGCTTGGATTTCGTCTACATCTCTAATGTTGAGAGTTTTTGATTGGGATAATCTACTTAGAAGTGCCCATATCCATGGCATTTGAAGCATTTATTTCCATTCAACATCTTTAGTAGGTCACTGGCAATCCCTTTACCCTTGTCAAGGGCTTTAACAGATATGGGGATATTGTCGACTTTGTTCGGGGAGGAGAAAACCTTGGCGGTGCTTTATCAGCAATTGGAGGAATGAGTTTGGAGGGGTTTTCTACCTTTAAGTTGATTCTTAATCTTTATAGAAAGTTTGCAAACATCATCAAAGGATAAATAAGGTTTGCAAGTCCACCTTGTTGGTAATTTTAAGAGACAACCCCTTAATGAATCTAGCAATCCTAAGTTTGGTTTCTTTATTTAGTCTAACCTTACTTAGAGTTGTTTAAGCTTTGTAGTACACTCTTCCACCTTAAGATTCTCTTAGCTAAGAGAGGTGATTTTCAGGTAGATATCTTGCTTGTATATGAGGAAGGTAAGAACCCCTTGTCTATGTGTTTCTTGAGCTTAGAGCAAGTCTTGACCTTAGAGTTAGCTTCCTTTATTCTTCTTCAAATTCTCATACCACAAAAACATATAGCCTTTTGTCTTGAGAATAGCTAACTTAAATGATTTTTCTTCATTACACGCCTTCAATTCAAATATGCTTTTAATGGCTCACAGCAGTCAATATACTTCTTCGAGTTAAGATTGTCACCAAGTTTCAATGCCTTAATCTTAAGAACCCTAAGGTCATCCCTTAGATTTCTTTTTGTCTTAGCTCCTCTATCCTCATCTTCCTAATCCTCATAGGAAGAGGAAAAGGTATATAAATGGTCCTAACATCCAATTTTTGGTTACAATGGCCTCTTCTTACAATGGCCTTTTCTTCTAGTAGGAATGGGTCCTCTTACTTGCTCAAGCACCCTTGTGAGCTTTTTTACTTGCTCTTGAAACCCAAGTACGACTCTATCTTTCCTCATATTATGGTCTTGCTCAAGAGGAACTTGTATAGAATAAGAGACGTCTCCTTTACTGGCCATTATTAAGAGTTTACAATGTCTAATTTGGGGATGAAAGTAGTTGATACAGCCAGGCGTTGACATAGGGGTGTGACACCAGGTTGACATGGGCAAAGTGGTGTGACATGGGCAAACTTCCAAAAACTAAATTAATTTTGTAATGTTACTTAAAACCCTAGCTCCACATATTAAATTGCGTAAATAATTTTACTATTTGAATTTTATGAATGAAGTCATATTCATTTTAGTTATGACATCCATATTACATATAACCATGTTATATTTATATGACGTGTAACCATGTCATATTAACATTCATAATAAACTAATCAAGTCATATTCATTTTATAACATTCATAAGAACATATAAAATATTAACTTATTTTATACATCTACCATGTGAAAACATAATAGATTTTAACTAACAAGCCAAATACATTTAAATTTAGTCATGTTAGTTATTTTAGATACTAAAATGTATACTACCACATAACATAATTTTCCATCATTTTAAAAATTATTCATACTAACATGTCAACATTCCAATTCAATTATCTCCTTTCATTTTTTTTCAATTTATAAAGCATTTCAAATCACTAATGAAATGTTATTGAAAACCATATTAACCATATTAACATTCTTGATGATTCAATATCAAATTAGTTTTAATTTTACTTCTTGAATTTTACTAACCTGTCAAAACTTCCAAAAGTAAAATTAATCTTAGTAACATGAGCTAAAACTTTACCTCCACATCTTTTACACATATAATCATGTCATATTAAAATTCTTAATAAACTAATCAAGTCATATTCATTTTATGACATTCATCTGGACATTTAAAATATTATCTTATTTTATACATTTAACATTTGAAAACATAATAAATTTTATCTAACAAGCCAAATACATTTCAATTTAATAATATTAATTATTTTAGATATACTGACATATATATTACCACATAATATAATTTTTCAACAATTTAAAATTATTCATACTAACATGACAACATTCCAATTCAATTATTTCCTTTCATTTTTTTTTTTCAATTTTTGAAACATTTCAAATTACTAATGCAATGTTGTACAATGCCATATTAACCATATTAACATTCTTCATGATTCAATATCATATTCATTTTTATTTTACTTCTTGAATTTTACTAACATGTCAAAACTTCCAAAAGCTAAATTATTCATAGAAGCATGACCTAAAACTTTACCTTCATATATTTTACACATATAAAAACCATGTCATACTAACATTCTTAATAAAGTAACCAAGTCATATTCATTTAAGACATTCAAATTAACATATAAAATATTAACATATTTTATACATCTAACATGTGAAAACATATTAAATTTTAAAATTTAAATTTAACCATATTAATTTTATATACTAACATATATACTACCACATAACATAATTTTCCAACAATTTTAAAATTATTCATACTTACATGTGAACATTCCAGTTCTATAATTTTCTTCTATTTTTTCAATTTACAAAGCATTTCAAATTACTAAATGCCAACACTTAAAAATAACCACATCATGTTCACGCCAATAACATGTCAACATTTAACAATTTAACAAATCATAGAAAACTTAACATATGAACTATACACATAATTGTCATTCACTAAAACATGTCAATATTTAGTTAGTTTAGTTGCTAGCATATAAACTAACACAGAACAAAATTTGTCAATATTTTAAAAAAATTTCAAACTCACAATTTTCTTCACTTCTTTCTTGGTTGAGAGCAACTCCAACCTTTCCACAAAATAGAAACAAAATATTACAAATATAGTTACAAAATTTAAAATTACAAAAGTATACTTACTTAACTACTTTACTTTTTGGATGAAATTACTCACAAATATAACCAAGTTACGTAGAATTTTGTTGTAGAGAACTTGAAATTTTTGTGTGCTAAATTTGCACAAAATGGGAGCTATTTATAGCAAACATAAATCAATCCAAAAAAAACCATAAAACTTTACAAAGTAGCTGTTGACCAATGGCTATTTTTGGACCAGCAATGACTTCTTCCTTTCCCAAAATGCAACAGTTTTTTTCTTTTTTGAAAACCAAGGTGACGGTAGAAAAAAAAAGCGGGTCAACAACATCAAACGACGTCATTTGGACCCACAAAAGGGCAAAAACAAGCTTAGGCCACCAGCGTACACAAACTGCTCAATGAGTCGCGCGCCATGGGCCTGCTGCTGCGGGTCTACGAGCGGCCCATCAGTTCGCACGCTCAATTTCCTAGCCTGCAAGCCTGTTGTTAGAGGTGGTCTTAAGTGGCTTTACTTATTGGGCATTCCCCATAAGGGTAAAATTTCTATAAAAGCCACAGTAACACTGTCTTGGAAGGAAAATTTTTGACCATGGAGATCCTACACTTTGTAAATAGATAGCTTTACATATTTCCTATTTGAAATTGCATGGAAGTAACTGGAATTTTCGCCACATTCATGGTAAAAGAAAAAGTTTTTTAGTATGTTGCCTAAGGATACTCTATTTAACCCTTTTAAATTTAAGATAATTAGTAAAAATGCTCTATTCCATTCTCTGAAGCTCCTGTACAGCATAATCAAGAGCATCTTGGAGTTGATCTAATTGCAGATACAATTGTTACACTTTATCACAAGCACTACTAAACTTCTTGTCATGTAGCTACTTAAGGTGCTTCTTTATACACTTGAGCTTTGTCACAACTTTATACATTATACACCCTTGAACTCTCGTATCCCAGTACTTTTAATAATGAACATGAAATTAGGATGCTCTATCCATACATTTAAAAACTTGAAAGGTTTTCTAAGATTTTGAAACTGGTCATTTATGTGAACCTAAATTAAGCAGTGATATAAGACCCAAGAGGCGTTCACATGAGCAGCATTTAGCAACACTTTGTCTAGTTTGGACCAAACTTTTTTGCCATCTTTATGCTAATTACTCGAGGGAAAAAAGTGCCCCACCATTGGTGCATTGCCTGATCTAGCTCTATCACAGTATTCCATGAGCTCATTAATTTACAATACTAAAATTGATCAAATGAGAACCTTAGCCATATCTTGTCTTGATTCATAAAATATTGAATTTGTAAGTAAAATCGAAGCGCAGGAAGTGCACATGCTCAACTTAACAAATCTTCTCATAAAGCCTATCTTAAAGAGGCTTAGTTAAGACCATAGACAAACATCATAGTACCAGTAAAGGCATCTGAGCAACCTCTTACCCAACAGTGTGCTGACTAACTACTAAAATGATATATATCGACATCACAAAAGGAAACCGAAATGCCCAAATTCTTCCCTTATAGTACACTATAGTTAATAGCAAAACCATATTAAGGGAAAAGCCTCCTAGTAATCATTTGAGCAATATACTCTTTACTTTTGTTTCCAAAAGACCAAAGTCAAAAAGTTTATACTTTATTTCCTTCATGCTAATTTCATTCTGTTTTATGGGATCATTTAGACCCTTGACATTGCAGTAGTGTGGAGTTATGCTTTAGGTGTTTGCACTAATGCCCTTCCCATCCTATGAGCCTTTTCATGTTTGCCCGTATCGGTCATAATTCAAGTAAACAAGCTGCTCACCACATCTAGGTAGTTTGTTCAAGTAATTTGAAATGTTCAAAATGCCGCCCTCAAATGTTGGCATACCACTCTTGTCACTAAAGAAGGAAGTATTTTCCTCATAGAAGTCTTTTTACTAGGAAACGTCAAAGTAGGCACTACTTCTTTAATCAAAGTAAACCAGACTATCGAAACTTGTATAGGAATAGGCTTAATATTCTAATTTTGATTGAAATTTGGCTCCCTAGACTGAGTTTCATGCTCCTTAAAATAATTAGTATGCTGACCATGTCCAAAGATCCAATCAGCCTTTGAAATAGTAGCAGTACAATCATTCTCATCACGTCCCAGCCTCTTATGTTTTTTTTCAAAAGAAAGGAACTCATTCATAGTAAATTTTCTAAGCTACAAGGAGACCAAAAGGATCCCTCACTGCAATTATTTCAAGCAGTTTAGAAGATACATATAATTCCCTTAGCACTTAGGCATAAGCAATTCATTCTTTAAAAGATGTGCATTTCTGAGCCAACAAGGTAGGGCAATTACACTAGCCACCTTGCTTAGTTTAGTAACATACCCCAAATCAAGGTTTGAAAAAGAGAGCTATGCAAGGATCCTACACATAACTCCTTCATAAAATTTGAAACCTAGTGTGCATAGCTTTAAAATCAGCGATTTTTGTAGCAACTAGCTATAGTCCCCTCACAATGCACCCTCTATGCCCTCATCATTCTTGAAGTGATGCACGCACTAGGTAGATGGGTGGCCA
>JAKOGI010000346.1:450000-460000 GCA_029747015.1 Carnegiea gigantea | reverse complement strand
TCGCCAAAGCTGAGCTTATATTAATGTTTGGACTTCTTATAATAACTTTAATGGTACTAGTTATCACAATATATTATTTATATAATATAAATATTATATTTTCTATGATTAGAGACCCACTATGCTTAGTAAATTAATTGAACCTTAATTAGAGAGTTTCGATCATGACCTAAACTTAGTCGGTGTTGGACCCTGACACTCTTCTAACTTCCAGTTTACAGATATTGCTAATCTCAATCATAACTTTGTTAGATCAGGGATGGCATAGATCCTTTTTGTTTCTTATCTCGGACCTTAGTTACTAATGAAGTTTTTAATCTTTTTAACAATAGTAGAGCTCTAATTAAGAAATTATAATATTTAATACATAAGGTTCAATTAAATAATGCTTTTTACTGGGAAACTTCTTTTATTGAAAGTCTTAAAGTGGAAACATTACAATGGAAACATTTGAAGATGGATTTAAAGAATTAAGATCATCAGAGAGGCTTGCTATTAGAGAAATGGAGAATCCCGACTTCTCTTTTACTTAAGAATGCTCAAATGGTCATGTCCCTTCTCAGCACTCAGCTTTTCCTTTTATAGGGGGATGACGATATATACGATGCCCTAATGGCTATAGTATATATTTGATTTTACACATGGCTGTAGTTACATTCACATGGGCACAGTAGATTGCCTTGTTTTACATACCTAACACTTATCAAAATAGTACAATAATAAAGCAACCACTTTTCAGAATCTTTTAATGCTAACAAGACTAGTCATCAGTATTGGGATTCTGTATGCCTTCATATCTAATAATATCTTCCACACCATCATTATCTGGATAATTATCGAAATCTTCATCAAGTTGAAGATGGTCTCCGTCTCATTTGTCAAATAATTCAAGAAGATATTTCTTTCCTCTAATATTTCCCTCGTCCTTCATATATTCACTAAACTCATTGTGATAGGTGAAAGTAGTGTTGCCGCAATACATTAACGTTCTTCCTTGTTCAATTAATGCCCAACTTCGATGGTAAATGCTGTAAAAATCGATGGCTCTTGCTAAAGCGGGATCAGTAACTAATTCTCATCATTCTAAAAACCATTCTTGTCGCTAATTATTGGGGTTGTCGAAATCAACTATCTGAACAAGATAATGAGCTAGTTGGCTTTTCCATTTTCATGCTTGATTAGTGCACAATGTCCCTCCACATATAGGCAACTATTATATGGAATTTTTATTGGATTATCAAGAGATGTAAGAATTCAATGGATCTTTCTGAACATGCAATGTTGAAACTTAGTAAGTCTTAAGAAAAATGGGTAGTTTGGATCGAGGATTTCCATGAAGTAAACTACCATTCCGTATTCTCAGACTTTAATGACAGGGTCATTTGGAGAGATTAAATTTGATGGGAAACCAACTCCACCAACGCCAGATTTATTGAGAAGGTAGATTGTAGTACTCCATGATTTTCAAATATCATAAAAATAATTATGATAATAGTCGATGCAGGCTGCATACCACTCATTGAACCATTGCTCTTAGACATAAGAATTTATTTTTTTTTCTTGGATATTATAAGGACACCTTATCTAATTAACTCGCAGCTCTAGAAGGCTAAATCTTTGGGCTATTAGGTAGGCAGAGGTAGGCAGAAGATAGCAGAATAAAACATGATCGACTTTTTGTATGGATTTCCAAATTATCTACATGGGCCTTACTAGAAGGAGAAAGTCGTTCTAGTAGTAATGACATTTCATATTGGATTTCCTCTTTTTCTGGCAGGAGTTATGCTCTGATGACTACTATTGACGTGTTCTCGAATTAAACTATCTGCCAGAGAGTTTTTTGATCCCTATATATGTTCAATAGAGAAGGAAAACTAATTAAGTCATAATTGCCAATGCAAGAGTCGCCCTTACACTTACATATTTGATAAATTCTTTTTCATAAAACTAAGTATTTCTTTGCAATCAGTTCAAATAAGAAAAGGTTTTGGGGCTAAAAAGATTAAGAACTTTTTAATTCCCCTTATGACTGTAAGGATTTCTTTTTCATCGTGGGATAGCTGTATTCTACCTTATTAAAATTTTCATTGTAATATTAACAGAGTTTTTCTCCTTCTTTGATTTTGAGTACCGCGTTACTGCCCTGACCCCTCTCGATCGCGGGTCTTATCAATAACGACTTCAAGGATCGTCAACTAGCCCCACAAATCACTACAAGTCTTTCTGGTGTGCTTCGTCCTTGCTCATACGCTGCTTGAGAAACTTCCCAGGAGGTCATCCATCTTAAGATTGCTCCCCAGGAAGCACGCTTAACTGTAGAGTTCTTAAGAGTGGGCTTCCCGAAAAAAAAAGGTGCACCTTTGATGATATAAATAGTCAATTCGATCCTTTTAAATCATACTCAGGATGTTACAATTACTCCTACTTGAAGCGCACAATGTCCTCGTTGTGCCTCACTAACCGGCCGACTTACGAGTTCTCTTTACCAGCGGTACACACCCAGCATCTTTGCCCCGCTAGGTGACTGCTCATGGGCTCTCCATCCGCTAACGCAGCTCACGATCGTGGGTCCACACCCTGAGTGTGGCTTAAAAGGATCGAAGTGACTATCACCAAAGGTGTACCTTTCTTTTCGGGAAGCTCACTCTAAAGAGCTCCACAGTTAAGCATGCTTGTTGGGAAGCAATCTTGGGATGGTTGACCTCTTGGGAAGTTTCACAGGCAACGTGTGAGCGAGGACGAAGCACGCCGAAAAGACTTGTGGTGATTTGTGGGGCCAGTCGATGATCCTTGAAGCCGTTGTTTGCAAGACCCGCGACCGAGAGGGGTTAGGGCATTGCAACCACACTCTAGTGCTCATTACTGGTATCTGTCTCAAGGATTAAATCATCTCCTTCATTAGGTAAGTTAAGGACAGAAAGATTTTTACACATATTTTTGAAATTTTGAACAATCTTTGAATCACGAAGGTCCATGTCCAACTTACATCTTTCTTGAGTTTCTGCTGTAATGGTTTTCTTAGTTTAGCTAGATCTTTAATGAAATCTGAAGTATAGGTGAGGCATCCAAACCTTTCTTGCTGCTTCCTAGCTTCAATCTTTTAAGGAAAATTTTTTATTTTTTCTAGAATATGCTTTTGTAAAATGATTTGTCCAGCTTTTATCTCTAGGGCTAAAAACCCAATCTATGGTTTAGCATAAATGCACTTGTTCTTACCAAATATAATAGCATGATCAATACATCTATGGATGATAGCTAAAACATCATCTTTGTATTGTTCTATGGTTCTGGAAAAGACAAAATTATTAACAATGTAAGCTAGGCAATAGTGATTAAGATCCTTGAAAATATTATCCATTCTTCTTTGGAATATTTAAGCTGCACTTTTAAGACTAAATGGCATTATTATCCATTCACAATGTCCTTGAATTCTATTGAAAAGAACTGTTTTGTTACAAATATAATAACCATCAAAGACAATATTATCATTAAGTTTTTTGTAATTGATTATCATTGTTACTTTTCCCTTCTTTCTTTAGCATGATTTCTTACCATAAAAGTAGGACTGGTGTGAGGACTCTTACTATTCTTGATTAATCCTTTATCCAGAAGTTCTTTGATATGTTTATACTTGGATATTTTGGAGTGTATACACCGTTTGTTTTACTTAAATAATAGTATTGCGATTTAACGAAGTGATTTTAGCAAATGTTTTATCTTTATCCCGAAATTTGAGAGGATTTTCAAAGTAGAGCTCTTTGCATAATTGCTCTTATTATTCAGTAATTTGCTCTTTAATTGATAATTCAAGCAATGAGATTATCAACGCTATCTCACATTGTGCAGGCATTACCTTCTCACCACAGTGGATGCACGTAAACTTAATTTTCTGATGAGCGTTTATGGTCTATATGCATGATGAATATAGTCTCTGAAAATTATTTCTGATAATCATATCATGAGAGGGTTGATCAGTAACTCATAAAACTGGTACAATACATTGGACTCCTCCTAATTTTATAGATAACCTTCTATTGCCTCGTCGTGGCTCATAATGCTATTATTAGCTATCTTTACTTGTAAAGAATTATTGGCTTTTTTCTACATAAATTCTGATAATAATGTTCTTTTTCCAAAGCGTACAGAACAATCACTATTTATGTAGGCACATGATTCATACTTTTTGCATCCCTCTAAATATACCTTTATTGGGATATAGATCCTATTAGGATTTGTATTGGTAGCTTCATAACATATGTCTATAGTGATGTTCTTAACTAGTTCATCTTCATAGATTGGCTCACTAATAGTTCTAATTTGTACCCAATGAATTCGGTATCTAGACTCATACTTTGATCTACACTATATTTTGCGGGTTCAAAACTCATTCTACTCATTTCATTGGTCATACTAATTGTATCATCTTATTTAAGCTCTTCTTTAGCTGATGAAGATCCTTCTTCCCATTCTGATCTTGCACTCAGACTCCTTAATAATTGGGTTTTATGCTAATTGTACTTCTCTCATCAATATTTATCACATTTTTCTTCTTAACTTTTATAGGGTTGGCAACGCTAGATATCAATGAATGATCAATCTTTATCTCTCGAGGATTGGATTTAATCATCTGGATCTTTTGCATAGGGAGAGGACTTTAAAATTTTTCGACCTCCATCATTGTTACCTTAGTCTTTGGATTTATACAATAACAACAACATCTCCCAGTGTGGATCCTGCTTTCGCGGGGTCTAGGGAGATCCAGATGTAGGCAACCTTACCTCAACCGGCAGCCCTGCCCGTGGAGAGGTTGATTCCAAGAGACCCTTAAAACACGATTTTGTGAAAATATTTTAAAGAAGAAGGATTTTGTGAAAATATTTTATAGAGCATAACTAAGGATAAGCAACAGGGAATTGAACTTAGAAGTACTAATAACTCAAGTGGCAGTAACTATGTGAACATAAGTACAACATAGCAGATGAATGTATTATACCTTAACACACATAGGTATACAAACATGTCCCTTTCCCGCTGCCTTTACTCCCGCCATACAAATGCAGCATATGAAAAACCATAACCAAACCTACCCTACTGTAACCAAGAGACCACTACAAGGCTAACTCTCTGAGATCGAAGACCTTAATCTTATTTTTCCATAATTTCCTATCCTGAGCCATGTCCTCCGTCAACCCTACGGCTTTGAAGTCTCCTTTGACCACCTCGTCCAAACTCTTCTTTGGTCATCCCCTCCCTCTTTTACCTTCGGAAAAATTAATCCTCTAACATCTCTTCACTAGAGCGTCCACACTCCTACTTTTTACATGGCCAAACCATCTGAGTCTTGTTTCTCTCATCTTATCTTCGATGGGAGCCACATTAACTAAGGCTCTAATTTCTCCATTACTAATTCTATCTATTCTCGTATAACTACACATTTATCTAGTCATCCTCATCTCAGCAATCATTAACCTTTGAACTTGAGTCTTTTTTATAGGCCAACACTCAGATCCATACAACACAGTAGGTCTAATTACCATATGATAAGCTTTATCTTTTAATCCTACAGGCATCCTCTTATTGCACAGCATGCCTGAAGCATACTTCCATTTGTGCCAACCCACTTTTATGTGCTGGTTAATATCTTCATCAATATCCCTTTTCTGTTGAATGATTGAGCCTAGATATTGAACCTTCTTGACCTTTGGTATCGTCATGCCATCAATGGTGACTACTCCCTTCTCATCTTCCTTTCCACTGAAATAGCAATGTAGGTATTCAACTTTCGATCTACTTACTCTAAGGCCTCTAGATTCTAGAGTATATCTCCATCGCTCCAACTTACCATTAACTCCTTCTCTTATCTCACCAATAAGAACAATGTCATGAGCGAATAACATACACCACAGTACCTCATCTTGAATTCCTTTTATAAGTTCATCCATAATCAAAGTAAAAAGAAAAGGACTTAAAGTAGAACTCTGATGCAAGCCCATACCAACGTAGAAGTTATTGGTAACCCCTCTTGGCGTCCTAACACTCGTTCTACCTCCCTCGTATATATCCTTAATAACTTGAATATACTTAGGTGAAACTTCTTTCTTTTTCAAGCATCTCTATAATTCTTCATGCGGAACTCTATCATATACTTTTTTTAGGTCAATGAACACCATATGAAGATCTACCTTTCTATCTTTATATAATCCTATGAGCCTTCTAAGGAGGTAAATCACCTTTGTAGTTGACCTGCCAGGCATAAAACCAAATTAGTTCTCTGATATCAAAATATCCTTCCTCAACCTTCTCTTAATCACCCTCTCCCATAACTTCATCATGTGACTAAGCAGCTATATGCCCCGATAATTATTGCAATCCTAAATATCTCATTTGTTGTTGTACAATGGGATGACTGTACTAAGCCTCCATTCTCTGGGCATCTTAGCAGTCCTAAAAATAACATTGAAAAGCTCTGCTAGTCACTTTAATCCCTTTTCACCCAAACACTTCCATCCTTCCACCGGTATCTGATCTGGACCCCCTACCTTCCCATTGGTCATCTTCTTTAGGATCTCTTTAATCTCGTCCTTGGTGATAGGTTCGCACAATCGAGGATCAAGTTGACTCTTACTACTCTAACTTTCCTTACTTCTAAAATCTTTCATCACTTCACCACTGAGGAATTTGGAAAAGTATCGTTGCCATCTCTCCTTGATTTATGCATCCTCAGCCAACACCTTATCATTTTCATCTTTGATGCACCTCATAACAGCCAAATCCCTTGTTCTTCTTTCCCTAGCCCTCGCCAGTTTAAAGTATTTAGATCTATAGTATTATCTAGTTCTTAGATAATTTTTCAGAAGATCCATAATGAATATCCTCCTCTTTTCATGTCCATCCCAACTATTTGTATCTTAAGGGATAGGAAGTTTTTGCAAATTCATCTTTTATACTCACATAATATTCAGGTTGATAATTGAATCCTACAAATCTATTACATAAATTAGTTTTAATCCCTATGATAATTGCATTATTGAATTTGGTGTGCTAGATATCACAGAGCAAAGCATAAAGATGAATATTTTTGCCATAATATTTTAATGGAGTAATTTAAACTTGGACGCTTCTAATATGGATATACCCGTATTTTTTTATCTTTGTTATGCTTAAGGATATTTTTCGAATTAATGAAATTAACTTCATCCACATCATACTTACAGTTTTTGATTTCTAAATCTCCTTCCATCATTTTACACACATATTTTCTTTTTAATTGAAAGATAGACTTTTTATGAATCATGTCTTTCTGAATTATGGGAAGAACCCAATTTTGTTTGACTTCTTCATTCTCATTATCTACCACAAACTCTTCTCCTTGAAGATCACTAAGACTAATCGAGCTACTTTCCATCATATGATTGGTTTCTTCACAATCACTTTCTTCATATTCATCTTCTAGTATGATTTTAAGAATTCCTTTGTTCTTACTCACGGTTAGGTCTAATGCTTCTCCCTCACTAAGCTCAAAGTAATCTAAACTACCTAGAGTTTCAATCAACTTATTATTCTTCCTATTTTTGCATTCACTAGCATAATGTTCTACTTCTCCGCATGCCCAACATTTGCAGTTATTTTTGCCTGCATGATAATAAGCTGCTTTCTTAAAAAATCTTCGCTTTTTAGAGCTTGGTTTATTATAATATTTTCTTCTGTGTTTCTCTTTTCTTTGCTCGTTAAAGCTCTTTTTCTTATAAAATTTTCTTATTCTTCTCCTTTCAGGTTCCTTTCCCCCATTAGTGAGGTGAATGCCAACAAGCTAGAAATTACTTCTTAATCTTCTTTTACTTTTGGAGATCAAGACATTAATCATTCATCCATTTTCTTAAATAAGAGATTCTTAAATCAAGAATATCGATGAAGCCATTCTTTCAAACCATGCAATGCATTTTCATTAATCATGGAATTTATTAGATGTGATAATTTATCATAGAGCATACCAAGATTATTTCATTATGCCCAATTTTATAATAATATTGACCAAATTTAGTAATATATAATTCTCTAGATACCTTATATCCCATAATTATATATTATTAATCTTTCTCTACCATTCTCTTACTTTTTCTTCAGAATCAAGTTCAGCTCTGATAAATTCAGTTTCAATTTCCTTACATAAATTTTTGAACATTGCAGCTAATATTTCGATCATTCTCAATGCATTTTTACTATCTTCATTTAATGAATCATATTAGTCAGCTATAGTGGTAGAAAAGCTATGTTCGATATTGTTTAGAAAATTGAAAGCAGTCTATGTAGTATTTAAATTTGAGATACTATTCATGCCTCTTTCCTAATACTCAAATATTTTTTTTCTATTACAGACTCCATCGATGTTTAAGATGTATCCTATTTGGCTACTTGGGGTAAGGCCAATTTCTTCAAATGTCGTAGTTTTTCTTGGGATAAACTCAAAAGAAAAGGTGATTGTTCGTCCGGCTGGAATATATCTAGGTTTCATAAAATGAGTATTTCTTCTAGAAAGTTCATCAAATTCTTTAGGTTTAGGAACAATATTATTAACTAAATTGGATTCGATTTTATCTTCATTAGCCTCTTCTCAAATCTCATTAATCTCATCATGAAATACCATTTTACCAAGTTTTTTTTATCTAATTTTCTTCTAATTTTCTCTAAAGGTACCACATTAATAAGATAATATATCTTGTTTATCCATTATTGCACTCATAATTTTGTTTAATTCTTCTGAATTTTGTTCTTTATCAAACATGGTTTGCAATTCTTCTAGATTAAACTGGTTGTACTCCATCCTCTTCTTCTTTCTCTGCTTTCTCAGACAATGTTTCAGTTGATTTTTCTCCTTTTTTTTTTTTTGAATTTTTATATCATGCAAAGGAAATTCATTATTGTTTTTTCGATTTTGGAAAGGATATCTATGCTAAAATGGAGTACCAACACTAAAAGTTGATTTTCCACTATGTACAATTTTGTTAACTAAAAAAAGATGGATTACAGATATTTACTTCTTAATCTCCTTAACTTCAGTCTTAATTTTTTCTAATTCAGTTTTTAATTCCAAAATTATATCAGTGATATAGTTTAATTAAGGTGTTACTAAAGTAGTTCCCTTTAGAGAGTGAACAATATGTGAGTAATTAGGAGCAGGGCGATTAGGTGATGATCTAAGCTTTAAACAAAGTTAATGAGCTTAATTAACCATTGATTATCTTAATCATCTTAATTACTTTTGGTTACATGGCTCTCATACCAGTTGAAAGAGGGCTTCGAGTAATACCTGCAAGCAGGAAACCATATGCACAAAATTAAATTTTTTGAAAATATGTTTTCAAGGATTGGGGTTAAAAATGAAAATTTAAAACCTTAAGGGGCTTTTGCAATTAAAAAAGTTAGCCTGGACAAGTTTGTTTCTAAAAATTATTTACACCAAAGTTGAATGGACCCGAAAATCATTTCTAAAGTTGTGGGGGCAGAAAATTATTTACGCCAAACATTGGGGTTCGGAATAGAATTGATCTCTTTGATGCACCTGAACTTTACATTCAAATGATGCACTTTTTTAGAAAAATATAGAACATTTACTTTTGAAAATGATTATCATTTTGTGTTCCGAAGAATCAATGAATGCAATATATAAATGTTTAAGTTAATGAACCTTTTGGCTTAATTACGAAGTATATTACTTTGCTTTCCATTCACAAGATAAAAGAAAATATCAAAATATTTAGTTTTGATAAACTAATATTTTCTTTTTTGAGTGAGTAATGTCTAAGTCTTTTGTACAACAAAGTGCCAATTTATGTTGTGAATCTATGGTTCAAATTATGGACCTCTCATATATATTTTCATTAGTTGCAAATGATGAACTTTTTAA
The DNA here is from genome assembly GCA_029747015.1 of Carnegiea gigantea. Taxonomy (NCBI): domain Eukaryota; kingdom Viridiplantae; phylum Streptophyta; class Magnoliopsida; order Caryophyllales; family Cactaceae; genus Carnegiea; species Carnegiea gigantea. The sequence goes on along the minus strand of JAKOGI010000346.1, from coordinate 450,096 downwards.
TTTTTTGTAGTAATGAACCTTTTTTAATCATATGATGAATCTTTTCAAGGGCTTTATCCATGTCATACGCATGGGCACATGATAGACGTGTTTTGG
>JAKOGI010000346.1:390000-445000 GCA_029747015.1 Carnegiea gigantea | reverse complement strand
AGCAGGGGATGGTCTGGGTTTCATGGTCTGAAGTCGAGAGGAGAGAGAAGGTTAAGGGGGAAGGGGGTATAAAGTCGGGATCACGTGCCTCGCACGCCTTGGGGGGGGGGAGATATGATCGTCACACGAGCTGCACATGCTTGGGTTGGGGATTATGGGTCACGTGCTAGGCACACTTGGGGAGAGAGATGATGGGCCAGTTAGCTTGGGCTTTTCTCTTTTAATTTTTTTTTCAATTATTTTCAATGGGCTGAAATAGTAACTGGGCACAGCAATTCGGATTGGCATGAGTCAAGTCGGCTCGTGTCCAACATTCTTCTTGTATTTTTTACATTTTTCCATAATTAATTTTATTTTATTGAAAACCTACAAAACAAAATAATATCAAATAGAAACCTAAAAATAATAATTATAACGAGTATAAACGAGTATAAAAGTACCTTAAAAATAGCACATTTTTAGCTTAAACAAATATCCTCACACCAAGATTTTGCTCATCATTGAGTAAAATAACTAAACTAAGAAAATGAAAAATAAGAAAAAGAAAATCCTAACTCACGGTCGTAGAAATCACGGTTGCATTTAGTATATACAATAAGCCCTTTAAATATCTCGATTTTCCAAGTGGACAAGCAAGGTCTCGTAAGGGTTTTTAGGTGAAATATCTACAAAAATTATTCTAAAAATAAAAGAAAATCTTTTTGGTTTTTCTCAAAACTGATATGTACGAAATTGGGGAAAGATATGCATACATTCTAATAAACTAAATCAGCCATATAATCAAGTTATTGACCTGCATTTGCACAGAATGTACTTCAAAGCCCTTTACCTCCTAAAGGACATCAGAGCACTAATTTTTCACCCCATTGAACATCAAGATTCTGAATCCATCCCGGTGCTCGTGTGCAAGTGTATCATCATCCTAGGGCTTAGATTTACCAGAATTAGGCTCAATCCCACTTGGCTGACATAACTAAGTTATTATCATACTGACTTTGAAAGCAAGCTTTCCCAGTAGTAATATTGCCTCAAATGACAATACCCAGTAGCACGTGCCTCAAAGGGTAACACCCAGTAGCGCATGCCTCAAAGGGATACTTGTCATTCCAAATTTCATTCCATCTTTTTTTTTTTCCTTTTTTTTTCATCTTTGTTCATAATACACTTTTTTTCTTCATTCTTTTCAGAGCAATCATGTCACAAGCTAGTGGGAGAATCATTCAAAGAAACCTAAGACCTAAAGATAATGATGAAGGAAAAACAAGGATTGTATTAGACAATCTATACTGAATAACTGGAGTTAGAATTAGGGCTTAGAATATCACATTGGGATTGGAGATCTATCATCTAATAACCGATGCATAGGGATTTAAGCTAATCAGACATAGTGAAAACGTTCCCCAAAACAAAACCAAAATCTTTTTGGATTTTTCAAAAAATTTTCAAAGAAAAGTATGTACACACTGGTACCCCACCCCCACACCAAAATTTCATAATGTTCTCATTGGGAGTAGAATAGATACTAAATCCCAAAACAAAACCTAACAAAAAAACAAACATATGTTCAAAAACTAGACTCAAAACAAAACAACAATCATAGGGAAAGAAAAACAGTCAGCTATACAAGAGTAAACTAAAATACAACAAAGAAAGAATAAAAGAGAAAAAGAAGGAGAGAGAAGAGAAGATGTTTCTAGAAAACCAGGTCGGGTGCTAAGCACACCCAAGCTACTTCAGATCTCATTTACTGATCATGGTTAGGTTCATGGAGTATCAAACACTCCACATCTTTTTAGCTCGATAACTCCAGAAATGGTTTCAAATGCTGGCTATTCACTTTGAAGGTGGCACCAGTCTAAGGATCCTGAATTTTAACTGCACCATAGGAAAAAACATGTGAGACAATATAAGGGCCCGTCCATCGGGACCTCAATTTCCCTGGAAACAGATGAAACCTAGAGTCATACAAGAGTACTTTCATTCCCGGGATAAATTCCTTTCTAAAAATATGTCGATCACGAAATAACTTTGCCCTCTCTTCATATGATCGAGCACTCTCATAAGCCTCAGCTCTAATATCATCAGGTTCACTCAGCTGCAGTCATCTCTCTTCAAATGCCTTAGTCAAGTCATAGTTAAACTTTCTAATAGCCCACCAAGCTTTATGCTCTATCTCCATAGGCAAATGGCAAGGCGTACCATAAACTATCTTGTAAGGTGACGTACCTAAGGGAGTCTTGATAACCATTGTATATGACCAAAGAGCATCTATCAGCTTATCAGCCCAGTCTTTCCCATGCCTACTCACTATCTTTGCCAAAATCTGCTTAACCTGCCGATTGGATACTTCAACCCAGCCACTAGTTTGGGGATGGTAGGGAGTAGCAAGTCTGTGGAATATGGAATACCTCCTCAGTAAGGAATCAAAAGATTTATTATTAAAATGGGTGCCCTGATCACTAATGATAGCTTGGGGCATACCAAATCGAGCAAAGATATTCTCCCTAAAAAATTTCACAACCACTTTAGCTTCATTGGTTCTGGAAGGGATGGCCTCAATCCATTTAGAAACATAATCCACAGCTAACAAAATGTACTCATTCCCAAAAGATGGTGGAAATGGTCCCATAAATTTAATACCCCACATATCAAAAACCTCTACCATAATGATGGGGTTCAGTGGCATCATATCTTTCCTGCTTATCCTACCCAGCTGCTGGCATTTAGGCAACTCTTGTAATATTCAAATGTATCTTTAAACAAAGTCGGCCAGTAAAAACCATATTGAATAATCTTGGCTACTGTCTTCCTACCATTAGCATGGCCCCCACATGTTTGGTGATGGAAAAAAGAAAGGACACTTCTCACCTCATGGTTGGGAATGCACCTCCTAAGGACTTGATCACAATAGTACTTAAATAGATAGGGGTCGTTGCAAACAAAGAACTTTACAAGGTGGAAGAATCTATCTTTGTTATTCTTAGTCCAACCCTCAGGGATCCTACTAGCAACTAAATAACTCACAATATCAGCATACCAAGGATCGGAGTGAACAGCATAAAATTGCTTATCAGGGAAGCACTCAGAAATACTGGACTCACTCTTTTTATTACAGATGATCCTAGATAGATGGTCAGGTACAAGATTTTCAGAACCTTTCTTATTCTTGATTTTACAGTCAAATTCTTGCAAAAGTAGAATCCATCTTACAAGTATAAGCTTAGCATCCTTCTTAGAAAGAAGGTGCTTAAGGGCAGAGTGGTCGGTGTAAATAATCACATGTGACCTAATCAGATAGGATCTAAACTTTTCAAAACCTAAGACTACAGCCAAAAATTCTTTTTCAGTAATAGTGTAATTCAGATGGGCATCGTTCAACGTCTGACTATTATAATAAATCACATGGGGTTTCTTATCAATATGCTGTCCTAACAAAACCCCAATAGTAAAATCAGATGCATCACACATCAATTAAAATGGTTCTCCCCAAATGGGAGGATGAAGAATAGGAGCAGAGGTTAGGGCCTTCTTAAGCTTAGAAAATGCCCCATGAGACTCTTCAGAAAAATAAAATGGCACATCCTTCGCTAACAGATTGGACAAAGGCTTTGCAACTTTACTGAAATCCTTAATGAAATTTCGATAAAAGCCCACATGTCTAAGGAAAGACCACACCTCTTTCACACTAGTGGGAGGGGGAAGATTAATGATCAGGTCAGTCTTAACTTTGTCTACCTTAATTCCATCTCGAGAAATAATATGTCTTAAGACTATACCCTTTTTAATCATGAAGTGACATTTCTCCCAGTTCAAGGTCAAATTTTTCTCCCTACACCTTTCCAACGCTTTTTCCAGATTAGATAAGCAATCATCAAAAGAAGATCCAAACACAGAGAAATCGTCCATGAAAATTTTCATGCATTGCTCAACTAAATTTGAGAAAATAGAAATCATGCATCTTTGAAATGTAGCAAGGGCATTACCTAGTCTAAACGACATTCTTCTAAAAGCATATGTTCCAAATGGACAAGTGAAAGTAGTCTTCTCCTGATCCTCAGGAGCAATAGAGATCTAGGTATAATTGGAATGTCCATCTAAAAAGCAACAGAAAGAATATCCAGCTGACCTCTCTAGCATCTGGCCCTAGAAAGGAAGGGGGAAATGGTCATTTCTAGTGGCAGCATTCAATTTTCTATAATCTATACACACATGCCACCCAGCTTGAACTCGAGTAGGGATTAACTCGTTCTTATCATTCCTAATCACAGTTATATTGATCTTCTTAGGAATGACTTGAATAGGGCTAACCCACTCACTATCAGAAATAGGATAAATGATCACATGGTCTAATTATTTCAATACTTCCTTCTTAACTACTTCCTCTAAAGTAGGATTCAAATGCCTTTGACAATCATGGTAGCGCTTAGCATGGTCCTCTAAATGAACTCTATGTTGCATAATAGAAGGACTAATGCCCTTAATATCCCCTAAAGTCCATCCTAGAGCTTCCTTGTTCTCTCTAAACAAAGAAATCAATTTGTCCTCTTAGTCCTGATCCAAATCAGAAGTAATAATGATAGGTAAGGATTCGTTAGGTCCTAGGAATGCATACTTAAGGGAATCATGAAGGGGTTTTAATTAAAGAGCAACAGGGGAAACAGATTCAGCAACATATTTAGATATAGAAGTGAGCAAACAATCAGCAGTGGAGCATAAGTAATCAAACTCAAACACATCATATTCAGGCTCATCATCTATCAGAAATGACTCATACTTAGTAGCAAGTACATTATCAAAAGTATCATCAAAGACAGAATTTCCTACCCAGTTAAGAGTAGAAAATTTCATATCACCAAATCCAAAAGGCTATTTTTGCATGTTAGAGATATTTAATTCCACAGTCATGTTGGCAAAAGATAGTCTCATCATACAAATCCCACAGTTAATGAGGGTATTGGCAGTAGCCAAGAAAGGATGCCCTAGAATCATAAGAACCTGACTAGCTAAGTTAGACACCTTTTCAGTTTCAATCACAATAAAGTCCACTGGGTAAATAAATTCATCCACTCTAATCAACACATCCTCAACTATCCCCCTGGGTACCCTAGTCGATCTATCAGCCAATTGAATGACCATCTTGATAAGGTTTCAGCTCACCTAACTCTAGCCTCTCATATTCAGCAAAGGATATCAAGTTAACACTAGCCCCTAAGTCAAGTAATACTCTGTGAATGAGTTGGTCCCCTATGACTATAGACATAGTAGGGCAACCGGAGTCCTTATACTTCACTGGAATATAAGAAAAGATAGAATTAGCACTAGAAGTCAAGAAAGCCTTCTTAGATACACCAGTTGCTTTCTTTATAGTACAAAGGTCCTTTAAAAATCTAGCATAAGGAGGCATCTACTGAATAGCATCAAGTAAGGGAATATTGATCTTAACTTGAGAGAAGGTCTCTCTCATCTTCTCAATATGATCTTGATCCTTCTTCTTTAGCCTATGGGGGAAAGGAGATAAAGGCATCTGGATTTTCTCAGAAGAATGGGAAGAAGAACTCTTAGAAGGTGAAGAACTTGCTAAGCCAGAGGAGTCTTTTTCTTGAGGCTCCTCTTCCTTTGAAGGTGGCTAGGGGGGGAACTATCTGAAGCATTAGAGAGACTATCAAGAGTATCCCCTTACTAACTGGATGGACCAACCTCTAGAGTAGAAGAGAGGGAAGAATTTTGGAAGAACTAATGAGAAAAGCTGTAAGGTTCATTAGAATTTCTCACTTGGTTATCAACCTCTTGACTAGAATGGAGAGATATGACCGCATTCACCTTCCTCACAAGCTCACTAGGGTTACTAGAAGAAGAGGAGGCATGACCCTTAGGGTGCACCTTAGGTTGACTTGGGAAAGTACCCAGTTCCCTAGAAGATGATGCTAACTGGGAAAACTGCTCAGTCATCATTCTCATCATTTTTTCCATATTGGCATTAATCATTCTCTCCGCATTATTATTAATTCTCCTCCCTAATTTATCAATATCAGCATAACCTGGAGGAGGTTGAACTTGAGCTATAGGAGGTGGAGGTCTAGGTGAATTACGCACACCTGAGAAAGGTGGTCTCTGAAAAGAGTGAGAAGCATGAGAGATGGGCTGGGAGTTGTTTTTAGGAAATATCCCAAGTTGGGAATTAGGACCCACAGTATTGAGGCCACTATTCCATGAAAAATTAGGGTGATTCCTCCACCTTGGGTTGTAATGAGGGGAGAAAGGGTCATTCTTAGGTCTCTTGAAAGCTATACTCGCTTGCTCCTGTTCAGTTGCTAATTGATGAACAAAATAAGGACAAGCACTCAATGAATGATCCAGTGCCTAACAATGAGAATAAGACACTGTAGTAGTCTGAAACAGCTAGGACATTTGGGGAGGTAATCCCTTCAACATATTTTCTAAAATGGCAATCTTAGACTCTAAGTGACTCACATCAGAGACAGAATGCAAACCACCCCTTGCAAACCAAGAACTTAGGCTGTCATCACGAGCGATTTCCCACTGCATGATTTTCTCAACCAAGTCTTCTAGAAATTCCCAAGCAGCTGTGGGGCTCTTAGAAAGAAACCCTAGCACATGGGCTTTACCATAGTCCTAGTCTTTTGGTCAAGTCCTTTATATAGAATCTGGCGCAAACGTACTTGGTCTAAACCATGATGAGGACATTGGGTCAACAAAGTTTTGAACCTATCAAAATATTTCCAAAATGATTCTCTATCAAGTTGCACAAATTAGTTGATTTCATTCCTCAGCTTAACAGTCTTGGTATTAGGGAAATATTTTCTCAAGAACAATCTTAAAAATCATTCTAAGAAGTAATAGGATTAGCAGTCAAGCCACACATCTATCATTTAGCATAATCTTTCAAAGAAAAAGGAATCAATTCCATTCGCACAACATCAATGGGAATATTAGGGAAATGCATCTTAGAACAAACTTCTTCGAATTCTCTTGAAAACAAATAAGCATCCTCTAAACCTGTGAATTTAAGGAGCATCTGAGTATAATGGGTTTTCAATTCGAAGGTCACATTCAGTGCAAGAATAGGCATAACAAAACATGATGGCAAAGCAGTCCTAGGAGAATAGAAAATATCACTCAAAGTCCTTTCTTGTGCCATGTTCTCTAATTCAAGGTTAGGTTCAGGTTCGGGTTCTAAGTTCGGGTCAGGCTCACTCCTAACGAGTCTTTGATCTTCAGGGTCTCTAATCCAATTAGTCATAGAAACCTCACACATTCATCAAAAGAAATCCTATTTTTGGTCTTTTTCCTTTTTTATAATTTTTTTGGATTTTTGGATTTCCTAATTTTTTCCTTCTTCTATGGCAAACACAAAATCAAAATTAAAAAGTTACACAATCCTAAAGACTATTTACATACAAAAAGTAACTAAGTCAAGAAGGTTTACCAATTTCTAAACACAAATAAAATAGTCCTTCAAAACCAAATTCAAAATTTTAATATAACCCTTTTTTTGGTGGTTTTCAAAATTTTTAATTTTTTTTTAATTTTTAAGATTTTCTAATTGTTTAGTGATTTTGAAGGTCTTTCTAATTTTTTTAGATTTTAGCTTTTCTAATTTTTTTTGAGTTTTTTTGAAATTCAAGAAATGAACTAAGCTAAGTAACAACTTAATAAAATAACAAAAGTAAGGTGTAACATATGCAACTAATAACAAAATAGCTAAGAAAATGAAAATATAGCCTAATCTTATGCCGTCGTCCCCGACAACAATGCTAAAAACTTGTTGGGATATTTTAAGTGATGAACAAAAAGCCGCAAGCGTACAACTCTCGCTGTAATACTTGAGAATCGTGTCCTCAGGGAAAACGGAAATGATTTAGGTCATTGAATTTTCTAAAACTAACATTACCTAAACCGAAGGGAATACTCGACTTAGAAAATCCCAACTAAGCGATTAATAGGACCTCAACGAGAGGAACTAAGCTAGTAATTTGAAGAAATAACCATCAAAAAAACTGAGGAATCCACCAAGCTACTAAATGCACTCAACCACCCAAACCAAACCAAAACCTTCGAACAATCAAAACCATTCAAAACCTAAGTAATCAACGAAACCATTTGAACTGAATCACTAAACTACTCACATCAACTAATTAACCAACTACTAAATCAACTAATTTAACTTAACTAAATTCAGATTAGTGTTCAATCAACTAGATAAACCATCATAATCATTCAACATTAGTGAAGTTAAACTTAGCAAACCTTCATTCAACATTAGTGAAGCTAAATAAACCATCATATCCCATTCAAACAAACTAAGCAAGCTAAACAACCGTTATATCATTCAAGCAAACTAAGTAAATCATTCAAACCATTTATCACTCAGTCTACACCACTCCATCAGCTACACCAACATTCAAATCATCACAACCATCATATTCCATCCATGAAACCAAACCCATACTATCAAGACAATCAAAACAACCATTAATCATACCTAATAATCAAATCTATGCATTGATAACACTAAAAATTCAACCCAGCTTTAACCATGCTAATCAACTATACCATTCAACAACCATATTAAGCTACTTGTTTTTTTAGCAGGGCTTTGAAACAGTTAAAAGAGAAGTAAAGGAATAGAAATCAAACCCAAGACAGGGCTTGACTGAACTCAGCACAGGGGGGAAATTTAGCCGCAGCCAATGCCAACCAGACCAACCATCGCCTCACCTCTCACTGTTAAACACCAGAGCCAGCGATGACAAAAAACTGAACAGGGGAGGGGGAGAAACAGAAGAACCCTTGGCTAGCCATGGCCAGAATTACTACAATAAAAGTTTGATTCATACATATCAACTAGAATTCAACAAAATTCGGCATTCAATTATGTCAAATTCAAACACATAACTAACTAACAATAAGCCCTAACCCTAGAAATTGAACCAAAAATATGTTTGAATTTTGAGAAAATGATTGCTAAAATTAAACTAACTGAACCTAAAGATTCATTAACCCCTAACCTAGTGCTTGCGTTTGCAATTTATACCCGTGCCTCCTTTATTCTTCACCATTTGATTTAAGATGCGTGGGCAAAGCTTACAAGGGTTCCGTGGCATTTAAAGCATAGATTGCGGGGGATGAGATATGATGGTAGTGAGCTGTTGCTTGACGGTTGAGAACGGTCAGCTATCGAAGAGTGAGAAGGAAGCAATGGCAATGGTGATGAAGAATGGAAGAAGGAGACAAAGCAGGGGAGGGTTTGGGTTTCAGGGTCTGAAGTCGAGAGGAGGAGGGAGAAGGTTAAGGGGGAAGGAGGTATTAAGTTGGGATCACGTGCCTCGCATGCCTTGGGGGGGCAAGAGATGATGGTCACGTGAGCTACACATGCTTGTGCTGGGGATTATGGCTCAAGTGCCAGGCATGCTTGGGGGGGAGAGGTGACGGGCCGGTTAGTTTGGGCTTTTCTCTTTTTTTTCCCCAATTAATTTCAATGGGCTAAAATAGTAACTGGGCCTAGCAATCCGGATTGGCTTGAGTCAAGTCGGCCCGTATCCAGTAATAATTATAACGAGCATAAACGGGTGTAAACGTACCTTAAAAATAGCACATTTTTAGCTCAAACAATATATTTTGAAAATTGACAAAAATTTTATTTTGTAGTTACTTGTGTAAGTAATAGAACCCATAGCCAAGTAAGGTTGTCGTCCAGATTTGTTTGTGATAGTTGCAGTAGATTTTGGATCCAACTAAAGTCTTTGAGACAGACTTTGGAATACTTGTTCTTTGGATTCCATAATCTTTATTAGTAATTTATACTTGATTAATTTTTCGATATATTACCTTGATCGCTTAATATGCTTACCTTTAATTATTGATTTTCATATGTTATGAAATTCCTTTCTACAGAAAGACCAACTCTAGTTAGAAATGATTTTCATGAGATCTAATGATGAATTTCTCAATATGTTTGAGATATTATGACCATGATTGTTGACATACATTCCTAAAGTTCATGTGCTATTTATGATAATCAAAATATCTATGCTATATATTTGGAAGTTGTCTTTGTCATATATTTGAAATAAGCTATGGAATTATTTTGATGAGATTCATATCATCCAAAGCAATATTTCTCAGCCCAAATTGGATCATATAATGGTTACATCGTTACCACATCTAATAGCTAAGTACGAAAAGTTTAAAACAGGAGCCAATGACATTAGAACAACACCAAATCTAGTTGTTTGGAGGCATGCTAAGATTATATGAAGATCTTATCTAATGATCATATAAAGATCACAAGCTTATACAAAGGGAAGAAGATCAAGAAGTAAGATAAAACACTTGAGCATATTGAGATAATCATGCTGAAGTCGTAATCTTCCAATGCTCTTAATTGCACTCCTCTGTGAGGATTAAATCTTTGTAAGGGTAGCTTGTAACAAGGAAGTGCTTGGTGTTGAGAGGCCGATACATATTGAGTGATTCAACCAAGAGTTGTTTAGGTGAGTGTTGGTAGAACTCAAGAAAGCTTATAACATCGAAGTACTTGCTGAAGAAGCACATTAGGTGAAGACTAGCCATGTTTTGGAAGAGTGAACATCATACATATTTGTTTTGTCTCTCGTTTATTTCTGCATTTCATTTATGTACAAAGTCTTATCATTGACATTGGTGACTAACTATCAAAGTTGTGTGTTTTGACTTTGGCATATTAGTTTCAAAGTGCTAAAAAGTTTGCTTAAGGGTTAATTTTTATGCATCACCATATTCATCCCCCAAGATGATATATCTTCTTTAGTGCCTTCAAAATGTAACGAACGTCAAAGATATGTCAAAGATAGCTTCTAAATATGCAACAAGATACTTTGATTAGCATAAATAGCACATGAACTTTAGCCAAGCACATAAATAATCAAGCTAGTAATATCTCTAACGATATTGACTGAAATCAAGCAAAGGATCTTATGGAAATCCTTTCCAAGTAAGGCTGATCGTGTTTTGAGAAGGAATTTGATTATCATGTCAGAACAAAAAAAAAAAGGCAAGCATATTAGAAGATCAAGATAATATCCCAGGAAATTAATCAAATATAAATTACTCATATAGATTATGAAATCCAAAAGAACAAGTATTTCAAAGTCTGTCTCAAAGACTTTGCCTAAATCTAAAATATGTTATAATTACCACAAATAAATGTGGACGAGATCCTTACATAGTTGTAGCTTTTGCTTAGGGAAGTAACATCAAAATAATGCTTTTCCCAACTTGTAAAAAGTTTATCTAAAGCAATCAAATAATATTTTTTAAGATCCTTGGAAGATACTTGCCATAAATGAGTAGATATCAATTTAGCAATTCAAATAATTAATAAATCAGTATAGATTGAATATTTTGTCAAAGTAATCATGTAATAAATCAAGCACATATGTATCATAAGGTATGCAATCAAAATATTTGAAAAGATACTTTCGAGTTCAATGCAGTATCAAATCTAGCATAATAATTATTCTAAGAATATACAAAATATTCCAGAATATTTCTAGCACATTATGCGTGTTGGTCTACACACAAGATTATGTTATTGATCAGACACGTATTCCAAAGTTAGAATTCCTAACTTTGATGAAATAACATCAAATCATATAATCATGATACTTTAAGCACACAAATGTAACAACATAACAGGCTTACTCATCACGTTTAATCACATATACAAATATGTGATCACTCAAATATGTATTTCAAATTCAGATCAACTGACTTTGATATAATATTCAAAAACTTTGACTCAAGCAAAAACTACACCTATCAAAGTAGGATGGGCTAGAAAATATATATGTCACATGATCAAATACAATGAGAAGTAATAGCTTGTATATTAACAACATATAAAATATCCACACACATCAAACACATATCAAACGCAGTTTGAACATATCAATACATTTAAGTACATACATAATTACCATTTTGGTTTTCATCAAAATATATCAAATATAACTAACTCAACAATCTCCCCCTTTTAGAGGAAAGTAAAAACTATGAACACATTGTAAGTTTACATCATATTTATCCCCTTTTTGGATTTCATCATAGAGGTTATTTGGGTAAGAGAAACCATAAGTATAGTATGAAAATGAAATTTGTATATGCATCTCCCCCTTACTATAACCCTTACAAGTACATGAAAGCATGTAATGAAATCATATAATGCTTCACATAAAAGTATATGATGATAGAATCATATTATAATATTTGACAAGCAAGACTATTTAAGAGCAAATGAGCACCCACATTATCAAAGCATATAGAGATAGATTTCAAGCATACATAAAGATATTAGCCAATAGCTATCACTTTTTGAGCTAAATCTGTAATGTATCATTTTGTCCCAAAATTTCAAAGTCTCTGAAACTATATTAGCTCAATCTTTCAAAAGTTATTGGCATCAAGCTTTGATCTCCTGTATTTAGTTACCATACTTGTTAGCACCAAGAGAAGGTTTCCCTTAATGTCATGCCATCAACAATGTATTTCAATGTTAGTGATAGATAAAACATTAGGAACCTCATGACATATAAAGTAGTAGTGCATCATATATGTTCATTCATATGAATGTGAATAATGAATGATGTAACTATATATGTATAAAGGATCCCATATCATGCGCTCCATTATCTCACCCTAAAAAGGGCAATTCAAGCAAGATAAAAACATCGAGCAAATATCTCATGACCATGGAAAGAGTCAAGAATGCAACAATAATCTAAATTTACATTAGGAGGCTAAGTAAATCATGATGAAAGTATCACATCAAAGTCAGCATAAAATGTATATACATTTAAAGCATTAGCTAAAAGAAGTCAACCATCGTAATGCATGATAATCAAGATTTTGCATATATGGACAAATATCAATCACTACAAGGTCTAAGATGACATTCATGCATTCCAAAGAATAAAACATAGGAAAAAATTTTCTAACAAGTACACATATCCAAGATATGGTATGCCATAAAATATGAGCATTACAGATTATATGTCAAAGCCGAATTAACCATGCTTATGACATAAAGAATGCAAGGAGTATTGGAACTTTGTAACCCTATTGCTACTACCCTTTCAACGATAGTGTAAATTTCATTTTCTGACCTGCTTTTAAAGTCTTAATTTTGACTTTGAATTTTAAAACACAATGACTACCAAAAGCAGACTTGCAACTTCTCATTTTGGTATGATTCAAAGTTCATGGTTTAGAAGTTTAGGACTATGAGCTTTGAGACTTGATCTATTTATGCATGTTGACCTCAATATTTGACTTTGTTTCAAAGTCTTTGAAGCAGTGTTATTGCAAGGATCAAACTGCGACTTTGAAATCAAAACTTTTTTCAAGGTCATTAAGACATACTTGAGATCATTGATTGTACCTAACAAACAAAAAAACTTATTAGTACTGAGTGAGGGATATTTCCCTCAATTCATGACATAAGGTTAAATGTCGATCAATTCATAGTGAAGTCATATTATGTGAAAAGAAAGCTCGAAAACACATATCCATCATTTAAATGAGAAATTATTACATATCTCACAACTTTACACAAGAACCTCTAATTAGAGTCGAATTACATAAACCAACCTTTTTTTTTTGGGGGGGGGGAGGAATCTGCAACCTTATTTTGTCTTCCCTTTAAACATTTTGATTTCAAGATCGAGGTATAGAACTTTAAACTAGATTCGCATCTAACTTTGGAATCGGTCTTTAAAATATAGTCAATGCTCACGTTTGTGCCCTATTCGACACTAGTGGTGTAAATTTTCTTGAGCGTCCAAACTTTTAGCACCTTGCATTATTTTCCTTGGATGTCAAGTGTACTTGTAAAATCAAAATCAAACGACCTTTCTATAAGCACTTTGTACATCAAATTTGAGTCCTGGATTATTTATAACCACCATGTTGGTTGGTCTCGTTTCTTTAGGTACCCAAACTTAAATAATTCTAGGTTAGGAATAACTTTAATATCTAGGATGGCTAAGGTTGGTATGTGTTCTTTGATATGCAGAGTGACTTTGATATCCATGACCAATGTCACTATGTCTCCTTTGGGGAACAAAGTGACTTTGATGTTATATCCAAAGTTACTTTATTTCTTTCGAGGGACAGAGTGACTTTGTGGTTTCTTATATGTTGTCTCTTTATCAAATAAAAAGTGTTTATAAGTATTCTTTTTGTTATTTGGGTTGAAACTAAGACCTTTGTTAAAAGAGATAGATTAAGAACTAAGTAACTCATCTAGATTTTCTTATCCCTTAGCAAGGTTTAAAAGAGAATTGTGAGAGTCAGTACGACTGCTTTGTAAATTAGATTTTCAAGTTCAAAGTCTTTGACCTTTACATGTACACTTTCACAAGTGTTCTGTAAATTGTCATTTTCTTATTTTAAGACTTTGATAGTCTTCGTAATGGATTTATTGTTAGATAAATATTCTTGTTCATGTGTAACACAATTTAATAAACCTTGTGCTAGATATTGCTTTGTGAAAGTAAGAGGTTCAATTATTACCTCTTCGGACTTTTCAGCCTCTTCTTAGCCAAGGTCTCCTTTCGCCATAAGACAAAGGTTTGCCCGTTCCTCTTCCATAATTTCACTTTTATTGCTTTTCCTAGCACTCCACGTGGCAATTGTTGCCTTTTTATTTCCCTTCTTGACTTTAAACTTCTTCTTTTCATTTCTTTACTTTTTATTTGGGTAATCTTTGATTATATGCCCTAGAAGTCGACAACCATAACTAGCACCCTAATTAGTATCAGTTTTAGAAGAGTTTTTACTTTTGGAAGCTCTGCCATTCCTATTCGAAGTTTATCTTTTCCACGGTCCTTCAAATTCTGTATCTTTTTGAAACAACTTCTTGAATCCTCTTATCATTAGATTCTTCACTCTATGTTTCGAAGTTGTCATATGTTAGCTCTAGAGCAATTCCTTACTTTGGTACTTGCTTATCACTTTCTTCTTACAAGTGAATTTTATAGGTTAAAAGTTTTCTAATAAGATGGTCTCACTTAGGGCCTTTAGATCTTAAGCTTCTTTAATTGTTGTGATTTTAGGTCCTCACTTGTATCTTAGAAGTCATTGTAACACTTTCTCGCCATCTCTTCAGTGGTGTATGTTTTTTCCAAAGACTTTAGATTGTTGATGATTTCTATTAGTCACATGTACATGTCTTTGATGGATTCTCTAGGATGCATCTTGAAGATCACATACTAGTAGACATAAAGACTAATCCTTGGTTCACCCCTTGACTTGTGCCTTTATAAGTTGTCTCCAAAGTGTCCTAGACTTCTTTAGCTATGTCATATGTAGGTACATGGTTAAACTTGTTTGTATCCAAACCACAAAATAAAATATTCAAAGCTCTATAATTTTTTGCAACTCTTCAAGCCTCCACCTTGGTGTATTCAGATCTTAACTTTGGTTCAACTTTATCTCCTTTCTTCAAAGTAGGGATCAAGTCTCCACTAGAGATGATTGCCTAAAGATCATAGCCATGGCCTTTGATGAAAATCCACATAAATTTGTTTTCCAATGTGCAAAGTTAGATCCACGAAATAAAGGAGGTATACTAAAAGAGCATCATTGATTAATATTGATAATTCTAAAGGAAGCCATGACCCTTCCCATAGGATGATTAAGTCAAAATCAGCGAACTTGCTATGATATCAATTGAAGGTCTGAAAGCTAAAGCTGTATTACCCCAGAAGATGGGTGAATTAGGTGGTGAATAAAAATTAAACTTAAACAAACTTTTAGCACTTTGAGCTAAAAGTATGTCAGCCTAGAGGCTATAGGTGAATAGGGTGATGAATAAAAATTAAACTTAAGCAAACTTTTAGCACTTTAAAACTGATATATCAAAGTTATAATAGACAGCTTAGATAGTTAGCCACTAATGTCAATATTAAGACTTTGAACAGAAATGAAATGCAGAAATAAAAGAGAGATAAAATACATGATATTTTTACGACACCCACACTTTCAAACAGAACTAGTCACTATCTAGGGCTCTTCTTCCCATAGGGCTTAATGTCGCGACTTGTTATTCACTTAAAAAGTACACAGCGAGCACTTTGAGTTCTTTCAACACTTAGCCAAACAACTCTTAGCTAAATCACTCACTAAGTATTCATCTCTAAATACTTAGGTTCCCAAGTAAGTCCTAACTTACTTGTTACATGTTTTCCTTATAAAGATTTAACCTTCACAAAAAGCACAATTAAGAGTATTGCAAGAATATAACAATAATATGATTATCTCAATATGCTCACGTATTCTATCTTGCTTGTTTGTCTTCATCCCTCTATACAGGTTTGTGATCCTCATATGATTATGGGAGGAGATATTCATACAATCTTGGGAAGTCTATAAGTAACTGAATTTGTTTCTATCATGGTGTCATACAGGACCCGACCTAAGCTGAGAGTCTTACTTTGGATGACATGAATCTCATCAAAGTCATCCCATAGCACATTTCAAATAGTTATGAAAGATAACTTCTAAATATATACATCGCGCATACGTTCTAATAGAGCTAATAATGTATCTAAAGATATTCATTGAAATCAATCGTAAGATCTCATGAAAATCCTACCCAAATAACTTTGACCTTGGCTGGATCCAAAATTACTCATAAAGATTATGAAATTTAAAGAACAAGTACTCCAAAGTTTAATTCAATGACATTGGTTGGATGCGAAATTTGCTACAACTACCATAACTAAATGTGGACGAGATCCTTACTTGGCTATGACTTTCCTTTTTTAAAGAAGCAACATCAAAATAAAGCTTATAAAATATCTATCTAAAGCAAGCGAATAATCTTTTCTAATATCCTCAGAAGATACTTGCCATAAATGAGTAGAGATGACTTAAGCAACTGAATCAATGAATAAATCAGTATATCTTAGATATTTTATCAAAGTAATCAAGTAAGAAATCAAGCACATATATATCACAACATATGCAATGAAAATATTCGAAAAGTTACTTTTACAATTCAATGGATCATGCTTTAGATAATGATTTAAGAATCAAATCTAGCATAACAACTATTATAAGAATATAAACAATATTCTTATAATATTTCTAGCATATTAAGCACATTTATCCACACACAAAATCATGCAATTGATTGGGCATGTATTCCAAGTTAGATTTTCAGACATTGATGAAATAACATCAGAACTTATTATCATCATACATTCGGCATGCAAATATAATAACATAACAAGGCTTACTCATCACGTTTATTCACACGTACAATCAGACTATCATTTAAACATATATTTCAAAGTTAGATAAACTAACATTGATATAATATTCAAAGATTAATGTTATGAAATAATTTAATTGTTTAAAAGGGGATTCAATAAGATATTGTTAAGGTAATTAGATAATATTGGCACATAATAGGTTAGAAAATTTCAAACTGTTAGGTGGATTGTACTAGAAAAGGGCGTAGGCACGACTGATAGTAGTTGTAATTAGGAAAAATCCAAATGTTTTGTCAAATGACTGCATAACATATAACAGTACATGCTTTATATGGAAAGCCTCTGGTTAAACGTCCAAGGCTGTTATAACTATGATTACATGGGTTTGATATGCTTAAGAGAAGGTTACCTAGGTTTGCAATCCTTCTGTAAGATCTTCACGTACCCTACTTGTTCTATACCACCTTTGCTGCCTTGTCAAGGGTCTAGTTGAGGCCACGCCATCTAGAATGGGATGGTCTAGTCTTGCAACATCGTTAGATATTAGCCCATGTAGTCTATGCAATACTTGACTCATAGTGGCAATTCCCTAACAAAGGGGCTACAGAAAGATAAGGTTAGATATCCAAAGCTCATGTAATAAAGAGATTATAGCTCTATTGTTCTTCTCTATTCCTCATTCATTACCCCAAATCATAACCACTGATTATGTCCATTTGCAGACTAGAACATAATCTATGACCCCTAAATGCTTTAAACTATGGGATGTAATAGTATAGGATATATGTACTTGTGGAGCACTTCTTTGAATCCTTTCCCTTACATTCAACATCTATAACTTGATTCTTTGGGTGAAGGGAGTATGCTCAAAGCTTCCAACCATTGCTTTCGCTGCTATGATGATTCCATCATATTAATATCCAATTCTCTTCCAAATTTAATCCTCGTGATTTCCGTTCCATTTAGCATTGCTACATTCTTAAGACAACGATAATATAAGGTAGCTTACGATTGGTGGATTAATAGCTAAAGCCCAAATTTTCATTATAACATTTCATACCTTGTGAGGTCAAATCTCTGTAAGCCCAATATATATGTTTTTTTTCTGCAGTAATATATTT
Source organism: Carnegiea gigantea (assembly GCA_029747015.1). Classification (NCBI taxonomy): domain Eukaryota; kingdom Viridiplantae; phylum Streptophyta; class Magnoliopsida; order Caryophyllales; family Cactaceae; genus Carnegiea; species Carnegiea gigantea. The sequence goes on along the minus strand of JAKOGI010000346.1, from coordinate 426,603 downwards.
CATCTCAAAAGAACATATTACCTAATCCACTTAGGGAAACCAGTGAGACGCGATATATATTTTCTTTTCTCAAACTTCCTAATGAGCATTTTGCTATCAAGCGCACTCTATGGTTATTTGAATGCGACCTTAAGGTTTATGTTAACCTCGTAGCAAATATATTATCATCCTTAAATGCACTGTGCAATCTCAATACACATCTTCTCTTTGCTCTCTTTCTTTCTTTCTTTCTTTTTTCTCCCTATGCACATTGAGAATCTCCAAAAACCCATCATCCTAATTAAAACTTCAACAAGGACATGCCTCATCTTATACCCTTGGGTAAGGGTCCGAAGTCATAAATTCTACCTAGAATAAACTTGTAATACATACATAATGACTGAATATGCTTAAAATGAAGTGACTAGGATGTGCATCTAGCTTATGATGGCCTGTATAACAAAGCAATGTCACTACTTTCTTCGCGTGACTACTTGATCTTTCCGTATAGAACCCATATAATACCAAGTACTATACCATTAACTATTAGTCACTCTGGGATATTGGAGAGCTATTGGTGATCCGAAAAGCCCTCCATGCCAAAGAAGTTTCTCTTGAACCTAGTCAATGGGAGCAAATCTTCCACGCTCGATGTACCATTGGAGGCAAAGTGTGTGAACTTATTATCGATGGAGGTAGTTATACCAATGTGGCTTCTATGACTCTCATTGACAAGCTTCAAGTTCCCACTAGGGTGCATCCCACCCCTTACACTCTTCAATGGCTTAAGCAATGAAGCGAGGTAATTGTTTCTAAATAAGCTCTTATCTGTTTTTCGGTTGGTCCTTATTATAGTAAGGTCCTTTGTGATGTTCTTCCTGTGGATGTTTGTCATATATTGCTTGGTTGACCTTGGTTATTTGAAAATCATGTGATGCATGATGGGCATGCTAACACCTATGCCCTTAAGTTCAAGGGACGTAACCTCACCTTGACCCCCTACCCTAAAACCTCTCAAAATTAAACCGGGGAAGGGAAGTGAAAAATGCCTCAACGTGAGTAAGACACGGGTGGAGAAAGCCATTAGTAAGAGCAAGCCTTTATTTACCTTATTTATGGTTGAATCAAACACAAGTAAGGAAGTGAAACCCTTACACCCTCTTACTCAATCACTCTTGAGAGAGTTTGAGGTTTCCCAACGATCTACCACCAAGGCTCTTTCATATAAGAGGAATTAAGCACTAAATTAATCTCCTACTAGGTGCTCCTTTGCCCAACAAGCCGGGTTATAAGTGTTATCCTAATGAGTCGAAAGAGCTTCAAAGACAAGTCCAAGAGTTCCTTGATCATTGGTACATTCGGAAAAGTTTGAATCCTTGCTCGATTTTCACTTTTTTGGTACCTAAGAAGGATGGTACAAGGCGTATGTGTGTGGATTTTAGGGCCATTAACAATATCACCATCAAGTAATGGTTTCTTATTCTACGATTGGATAGCATGCTTGATGAGTTGCATGGGTCCAAGATCTTTTCCAGGATCGACCTTCGGAGTGGTTATCATCAAATCCGAATGAAGGAGGGAGACGAATGGAAAACAGCCTTTAAGACCAAATATGGGTTATATGAATGGCTAGTAATGCCCTTTGGTCTTTCAAATGCCCGAGTACTTTCATGAGGCTCATGACTGAAGTCTTGAGGTCATTCATTGGAAAGTTTGTTATGGTTTACTTTGATGATATCTTGGTGTCTAGCCAAGATAAGACATCTCATATGGAACACCTCACTCAAGTGTTCCAAGTCTTGAGGCAACAAGCTCTACGTGCTAAACTTGAGAAGCGTGAGCTCTTTACTCCTCAAGTTATCGTCCTTGAGTATGTTGTCTCTAGTTAGGGAATCCAACTTGATGAAACCAAGATTAAGGCTATCAAGAGTTGGCCAATCCCTACAACCATCACGGAAGTCCATAGCTTTCATGTGTTGACTTTTTTCCATTGCCAGTTCATCAAGGATTTTTACCTCCATCATTGCTCCCTTAACTGAGTGCATGAAGAAGGGTACTTTTAAGTGGACAAAGGCTACCCAAAGAGCCTTTAAGTCCATCAAGGGGAGGCTTTGTTCGGCCTTTATCTTGGCCCTACCCAATTTTGAGCTCCTTTTTGAAGTTGAATGTGATGCTAGTGAAGTTGAGATTGGTGCGATTCTCACTCAAGCCAAGCACCGACTCTTCTAAGTCCTTATTGGTTTGGAAGCTTTAAGGGACCCAAATTAAGCTTAGGAAATGTGGCATGGTGCTTAGCAGCCTAAATAAGGAGCCTAGCTATTTTATCTCAAAGTCACTCTATTTTATTTTACTTCATTGTTCTGGGCAGAACATATGACTTGAATTCTACCTTGCATTTGGCTGGGTAAATGGGATCCACTTTGGGTGAATTTTACATTGAAGGTTATCCCTGAATGTCTATTTCCTAACAAGCCCAAGAACATCATCAAATTCCAATAATCAAGCAAGCTATGGGGTTTAAATCAAGCCATGGTTCGTGTAGGCTTTGGAGGTGCATATTTTTACTCAAGGAATTATTTGGGTCCTCAAATGGGAGAACTAAGAACCCAAACTTGGTGGGAGTCTGATAGATTCTTCTGGAAGGCTCCCATAAAAATTCCCACCTTAATCTTCCCCATTTGGATATGTGAATGATATCACCAATGAGAACGAATGTGTAGCCAAATTCCAGCACACCATTAACCCCTAGTGGTCCCCAATTAATTATATAATTAGCTTGAATTTCATTGGAAAAACTCTTTGTAGTGCTATTGGTTAGTACTAAGCTTGGGGGAGGGGTATCTTGATATTGAATTCCTCATCTCTTGTATTACATTTAGCTTTGATGAATATGAATGAATGAAAAGGCTAGAAGCCATTTTCTTTCTCAAAAATCTCCTAATCTTCATCTCTTTTAGAGTGGTGATGTAGAGTCATTCCTTTATATTAATCCTTGGTGCTTAGGATTTAGGGGATTAATTGGTGGGTTGTTTATCTTGGTGTTCTTTTAAGAATTAAAAGAGTTTCCCTTTGATTTGGGGTTTTTTTCATTTGGGTTGTTCTAGAGTTGTTCATCTTATTGGATCTTCACTTGGATGATTAAGCCTTTATTTGGCCAAACGAACTTCTAATCCACTTCATTACTTGATGTTCACAAGAGCCAAGTTCAGGCATCTCCTCGCATCCTCTATATCATGATGATAATGGATAGGTACCAAGCTTCATACCTGAGAGCGATCAAGTTTGGAGATGTCATCTCTCATTCTATCTTGATGGAGTCAATGGGCACTGGGCTTTAGATCCAAGACTAGTCAAGTTTAGGCACATTAACATTTGTGTCTATGTTGATGAGAGTGGATAGGTGTCAATCTTTGGGTCACTCAGTGGCCAAGTTTAGGCATTATTTCATAAGTGCTAACTTTTCATTTTTCACTTTTCATTTAGTAGAGGCTTGATTTATGATTAATCTTAAGTCCTCATATACATTCGAAGCTTTTATATGCAAACCTCAAGCACCTTGTATTCCAATTGTACAAACTTCATATTCTACCTCATTATTTGTGACACTAAAATCGAGCACTGTGCAAATTAGGATATGCGATCCTCGAGGTGTTATTATCAAGATGCCTACCTCAAAAGCTTTGGGTTCGAGGCACCATCAAATTACATTTCCCCCGCCTACTCTCAACTAGAAATATGTAGGGTTGGTTATGGATTGGGTATTTGTTTTGGGAAACCAAAATTTTGGGTCATCCATCCCCCGAATCGAAACCGAACTAAAATTTTTGGGTACCCGAATTTTAGGAATTCGGGTGCTCAAAAATTTTGGTTTGGGTTTCTAGTTACCCAATATCTTGAATTAAGTATTCACTTTTTTGTTTTTTTGTTTTACACTTTTTTATTCTTCCTTTTTACAAAGCATGCTATTAGGCAAACCACTTAGTTACCCAATTATAACAATTATAATTTACTCAATTAGTTAAAGTGTGGAACTAACTTATCCACCTTGTGCAGTGGCATGCCATAAGCATAAGATCACATGACTTCCATCCAACTTTTGATATGTCCCTCTCCTAGTCTTTTACTCATCATCCATACAATAAAAGAAAATTTTAGAATTTCTTGAAAAAAAGGTTTTTGACCACTCAAATTACCAAACTCTCCAAACCATAGCCGAGCCAAATACCTGAAAAAATTTCGGTTCAGGTAGCAAAAATTTTGGGTTGGGTCATGGTTTTTTGAATCGAGTTGTTAGTTTTAGATTGTTTTGAACACCCCTAAAAGTATGCCATTATTAGAAAGATAATAACTTTCTTCTTCTTTGTTAACAGTGATGGCGACATGTAAATCTGAAACCACTATCGTTTTGACTGAGTTTTGTGCTTGAAATTCTAATTCAAACTCCGAGAGAGCAATGTTCATTATGAAATCCTCTCATGAAGGATAACATACTACATGAGATACTTGAGTGCTTCTCGTTTTTATTAGCTTTCATGCAACTATTAAGGATTGGGTACCTTGGTTCCTTTGCAGCTCATGATAGAGCTAGGCACATTCTTTTAATTTGCATGTACCAACTTCTTAGTCCAAAAACTTCTTTGCTCAAATAGCAATCCATCACATTTTCCTTCATTTTCTTGGGCTAACATGGCACCCATAACCATATTGATAGTTGCCAATTAGAGGAACAATGCTTGATATGCTCTTAGTGGTTGGAGAGTGGGTAAGTTTTATCAAATGTTTATTTATTTGTTTGTTTCATCAAAAGCTGTTTCCCGAGGCGCCCGATCAATTTTCTCACTTTTCGCCATTTCCAATAAAACTAACTTACATTTTATAGTCACTTTCTACTTAAACTGACTCGTAAATTGCAAGCATCCTAAGAATCCTTAGATTTCTTTTCTAGTTTGGGAGGTGACATTTATATTATGGCTTCAAATTTAAATGAATTTGCTTTAATACCCCTTGAACTGATTATGTACCCTAAAAGTTTCCATGCGACCCCAAGCCTACATTTCCATGATTTAAACCCATGTTGTATTTCCGTAGTCTTTTGAAGACCTTTCATTAGGAATGTACGTGCCCGTGTATCTCTTTTGATTTTACTATCATGTCATTGACATACACTTCTACTTCTTAGTGCATTATGTCATGTAAGAAGTACAGACCTTTACCCCTTGGCCGGTATGGAGAAACTTTTAAAAGCTTGACCTTTTCACAGTGGCCTTTGCCCACCTTAAAATGTAAAGGTACCTTTGATCGATTTGTAAAAGACTTTTAAAATAAAAATCTTTCTGTACTAACATGTACCCATTGTGACCTTTACTCACTTAACCAATAGAGGTACAAACTGCTCTAAATAAGAAACAACATGAATATTAGAATGCTAGAGATTATATTGCTTAGTTGTGGGATAAGCTCCAAAAGTAATAAGCCCACATGAGGAAGGCTTTAGAGGCTACTCAGCTAGAGAACTCAGAAACTTGAAAAGGACTTGAAGAAAGAGAAAAAAGCTTGCCAAAGCTATTCTCATGTTTGAGATATGCATCTCTAGAAGTCTTTAAGGTTTAGCTTCAAACTATAATCAGCAAGACTAAAGCTAAGGCAACTGTTGAAGTTTAGAAGCTAAGGAGAGAAGAACTTATTATATAGCATTCAATATCCTCCCTCATTGTTTCCTATTGCTTATAGAATACTGTAAACTTTTCCCTTATGATAAAGTTCTGTGAATTGTTCATGTATTTTTCTTCTGCTTAGTAAAATTTTATAATTCTACTTTTATATAGGAATGTGACACATGTAAACTTTATTTAAAGGCTTACTTTGATTTTCAAAAAAAGCGTCTAAAAACACAATAAATGAGTGCTCCTAGACATAAATCACCCAAGATTGTCCTCTAGTTGAGTGTTGGGTACCTGCTTGCCACCTGAAGTGAGAAGCTTGTACGGGCCTAACTCACTTGGATGTTTTCGTACTACTTCCACGCTCTTATGAACTAAGTCTCCTAGCTTGAGGGGTCTGTGCTCCAATATTTTATTAAATTTCTTAAAATTTTAGCTGGTGTTATGTACAATGCCATCTCTAATATAAGTAATAGGTCTGAAACTTGCTTCTATACTTCTTCATTGACTTATGGATTATAGGCTTATATTATGAGACTGATGAGTCATATCTCAACTTGTGCCAGTAAAATTTTACGTAATTACTTCAAGGTGGTTAAAAATAAATTAGTATGTCAGTTAAGCTAGGAATTGTCATTGTCAAAAGGCTAGGGTTGTCATGTTGAAGTAGGTAAAGGTTTATACTAAAATGTCAGCATTTCAAACGTCTTTTTCAAATAGGTCAAGGGGTAAATGCCAATAATTCGATCATGCATCAATGTTTGGGTTGTTTTTTGATAAGTGGCTCTTACATTTATTAAATATAACATTATCTCATTGCAGCAAAAGTGCCTCATTATGTTATATACATTGTATTTTCATGGTCTTCTCTGGCTGCCTTTAGTTGATTATGCCCTAGATAACCATTTACAAATGATAATCAGCAGTGTCCTACTATATTATCTACAAACAAGTCTATATGAGGAAGAGCAAAATTATCCCTTGGACTCATGAATTTAAATATTGTTCGGTTAAAATCATGTCCTGGCTTAACTCATAATATCATGCTTTTTCCAGATTATTCATAGGCATCACTTAGCAAGATCAAGTTCAAACGACTTTTCTCTATACATCCATTGTATATATTTTACGATCATTAAACCCTAATGATTTTTAGGGCTTTAGAGCTCTAATCTCTTCCAAGTCTAACTGTTTCGAACTTTGATTTGGCTTTAACATCTTCCAACTCCGATGCGGCTTTGACTACTTCCTTCTTTGACGATTTTGGAGTCTGATTTCCTCTAGCTCTGGTGCAACCATGGTATATCTATTCAAAGTGGACTTTTCTTTTGTTTTTCTTCTCATAGATATATTCATATATTTACTTATGGAAAATGTGTCCTTTATCGTGACCATAGTCTTTATTAATTTTGATTATTGGACTTGTCATGATCTTCTTCATGCTCGTCTTTAATCATAGAATGTGAATCATTGAACAGAGATTACTTGGTCATTGGGTCTTTGATTATTGTCTCTTCAATATAACTAGTGGCAAATCCAAATGTCCATCTATTTAATGTCATTTACTAAAACCACTAGTTATAGAAGACAAATCATCAGCACCAAACAATAAAACAAAAAACAAAAGATTAAGACATGAAGTGAACATGTCAAGCACGGAATACAACTACAAATAAGCAATTTACACTTGTTAATCGCACCAAAAGAAGGAAAAATAAATAGCATCAAGTTCAAATCAATCATTAGTGCCAAGTTAAAGAAACATTTGCGTTAAGAACACATTGCAACTAAACAACCGGAAAAATAGATAATAACAATAAAAGAAAGTTAAAGGTATTAGAATTATGATACATTTAAAGTCTAAGCTCCAGTAAGAGAGCGTGGGAGAGAGAGAAATTTGAGCTTAGGTGCATTTAATTTTATTTTACTTTTCTATCAAATTTCAACTTTATAACTGCACTTTTGATATTTAAAAAATTAAAAAATATCAATATGCAAGCTAGATATATTTAAAGAGTATCATTAATTTTTTGAACACTAATTTACGGTGTCTGTATATATCAATTTAATCACATTTAAAATAAGTCATTAAATTTTTTTTTGGGAGACGAGTGTCTATGGACACCTCTCCCTAGTAAGAGATCCGCCTCTGAATATAACTATTTTTACTGTGCATAGTTACTATGCATACTAATAGAGAATCTGTTACTATGCATAGTTTACTATACCTTGTTGTCTATATCATCTTCAATTGAATCATTCAAGTGGCTGTCTGCAACAATGATTGTGATACTTCCATGTGTGATAACTATTGATTATCTAGTTTCTTTTAGTTCGAACAACTCAATAAGCACATAGATTATAAAGAATCTTTGGAACTAATCACATTTATAAATTCAATAACTCACATTCAAAGACTTGATATAAATTCATGACTCAATCAAGACCATACAAGAGAAGTATCTCATACAGGGCTTAACTTGACTTCCTTAGATTAATGAATGTAATCTAACATATTATTTACATGAGATAAATACACAAGCAGTTCAATCATCATTTGATCAACTATCTAGTCATACAAGCATATATGAGATATTTGTGTACGGTTAGTGCGAAGGATTTTGACGGGTGGACAAGGGAATGTTATTCATAATGAATTCTAAGCTCTAATTCTAAGGTGCCTTGACAAGGTTCTAGACTCTAGACTTTAAACTTAGTTAATCATATAATGCTATCAATCAACTAAAGTTTATTAGCATGGATACAGAACATACATTGTCACATTTCACCACTCACAATGAATGTGAGCATTGTTACTCTTAGTTTGTCATAATCAAAATCAATATCTTCTTAGATCCAATAATCTCCCTTTTTTTAGTGATGATAAACAATACACATATAAGCATCAAAATTTTCTAACTTTTATCATTCTTATAATTTCTCACTCTTTATCATCGTTAAAGTGGAATAGAGTTGAAAAATAAAGCAAATATATCGTAGTTTAAATAACATGCTTGGCTTCTCGATAATAATGGCATCCATAAACGTTGTCATAGGGAATCATATGCCAACAATCAATTGAACATAATGAATGATTATGGTCAGTAGAATAAAGTTCAATGACTCATTGGTGTAGATTTTCTTGAGAGAAACAATCATAGATTCACAGAAATACAACCAATCTAAATTAACTAATCTTGCTCTTTTTCAAGCACAACTTGACATGTAATATTAACATGCATAAGAATGTGCAATAATGACATGTTGAGGGTAACATAAGGCTTCACGATGATTGGATCATATATTGTCACATTGAAGATCATGGCCATGAACATATGTTTGACCTTCTTAGGCATGTATTCATAGAGAGCAAAGTATAGTTAGAAATTTGTTGCTGAAGTATATTCTCTATGAAATACCATTTTAGCATGATAATAATAATATATTTGATTGAGAAATTATTATTTAAAGATATCTAGTTAAATAAGCAGACAAGAGCATTCGTACATAAGCATTTAAGATATTTTACAAATAATAGTAAAACATACCTATTCAAGGCATGGTATCATATGAGCATTTAGAGAACAAAGATGGGTATATCAAACCAAACTTTTTTTTTTTTTTTATGATGGGGACTCTAACATGTGATGATCAATGTCATTACTAGTGGATGCTTTGAAGTGAATCAATCAAAGCTGTTGACATGTCTCTAATGTTGTATTGAAGTTTTATGTAATTTTTATCTTTGAGAAGCATTTTGAACCAAATACAATCAGGGCTCCAATCTTGCTATGTTAGACTATCCTCTATGTATCTCCAATTGTATCATATTCTGCTTCATGTTCTGTCATTCTTATCTCCCAAATCCTTTTAGTGAAGATGGATTGTTGTAACACATATAATGTTTGGGCAAAAGTGGCTTTACAAAGCATTTTTGAATCTTTGAAAATAAAGTGTTAGACCAAAATAAATCACATCATCCACAAGTTGAACCTAAGACATCCTATGAACCTATAGTACGAGCTATACCATCCTAAATATTACAGCCACAATTATTCATTTCATAAAGACAACAACTGTAACATCTAAAATGTTCACAAAAGAGAGGATGAATGGGGAATTACACATGGATGGACGGAATGGAATAGAGTAGAAAGGCTTAAATTATGGTGTTAGAGAATCTTGAGTAGACTAAGCAACAAAGCTAGCCTTGGCATAATTGGTAGCAACTTCTTCCTTAAGTGCCTCTTCATCAAGCTTCTTCACTACAAGATAATTGGTATTTAAAAACCGAAATTTTAGAAGGCAATTTGAAACTGATATACGTCTGTTTCTAAAGGCCTGGTCACAAAATGGTTTTGAAACTAAGTTAGTGTCGTTTTTACACTTGAAACTGAATTTTAAAACTAATCAAGTCGTAGTTTTAAAATTCTAAAATCGATAAAATGTTATTTTCAAAATTTTGAAACTGATTTTCATTTCCAATTCAATTTCAAAATAAAAAAATAAAAATGAAAAAGCCCTACCTATCCTACAATAGATCGAAAGGTAGACGATTTTCGCATAACCTAATTTTATACGCATTATATAATTAAAAATATTACAGTTAGAAAAATTGATAAAAAAATAAACAAGATACAGAAGTAAAACCTAGAGATGTCAATTATGTAGTTGAACATCCATTACAATCTGTATACGATAAAGTTCTACAACAACAACCTTTTTCCTAGTCTTGTGATGGAGGCCATCCTTTGGAACCTTTTGTCCTCCCTCCATCAAGCCTACAAGAGCCTACTAGCACAAAGGAAGTAAAAGAAGTGCACGCCTTGGTCAAAGATGCACTAGATCAGTGCAATAGTAGCCTGCCCAGTTCGAACAGAAATTGGCCTATTTTTATTTTCCTTTTGGGACCAGCTGCTAAGGGGAGAAATGACTGCATCGATCACTTCCCTTAAGTTCAAGAAGTTGTCTTTCAAATAAAATAAGTTGCAAGGTTTTTAGACACCATTTAGTCGGTCCACCAATAAGATGTTTCAGACTGTGTAATTCTGGCGGCAATCCAGCGCAAGGCAGAATATGGGGAAATTCAGTGGACTAAATAAAGTCCAACCTTTTTGAAACTTTAGGGCATGAAAGAAGACATAAAAATTTATCAAGTCACGAGCCCAAAGCTCCTCCAAAGAACCCCCTTATGTTGCTGTTATCCAGTCAAAAGTACAAAGAAAACATCCTTTTAGTCGATTTTAAGTTAGCCGTGAGAAAGGACTTGTTCTTGGGTTTGTAATTGTCCTACTTCTGATTTTAATTTGTGATGATGTATTAGGCTACCTTGTAAGCTTGGCACCTCATTTAGAGGCATCATAGTTCTAATGAGGTGGCCAAAGTTATATTAGATATGCTTGTGTACTTAAGGTGATCGAATTGACAATCCCTTCTTCCTATTGTACTTTTGGTCCCCTAAGCTGACTTTTGGAGGTTGAATTAGGTGAGTTGGTTCTTTAAAAGCCAGGCCGACTGATTTGTAAATGATATTTGATGAATTATAAACTTGAGTTTAAAAACTCTCTCTCTTAAAATCCTAGTATTGTATCTTGAGTGTAGCAGCTCAAGTGGGTCTCTAGGTCTCTTTATCTCAACTAGAAAGATGATAAATTTCTGTAATCTAATTGATCTAAAGAGATTGCCCAGGTGTGTCCAAGGGTGGCTCCTCGGATTATCCATTGAAAACTCACTTTACTATCCTTTTTGCTTGATTTGTTTACATTCTGCCCGTTGCTTACCTATTATCTAGATTTGCATTTATGGATCACTTTGATTGCTTGAGTGTTGGTGAGGCTAGTATACATCATCTTATCATGTAATTACTTTAACCATATAACACAACAACACCACTACCTCCAGTGCGAGCCCCATTTTTACGCGATCTGGGATGCTTCAACTATATAATGATTTCTACATATGAAACTAAAAGAAATGAATTAACGAAAAATAATTATAAGAAATTCAAATACAATATAGTTTGGAAAATCTTAAGTATCATTGCAAAAGGAATCCAGATCTAGAATTGGAAGCGAGCTAAGAACCATAAAGGGGGGATAAAATGGATCTCTAATTTTATATATGGAATAGAAGGGGTCCAATAACAAATGTAAAGAGGAAAGAATACAACGTAGATTCCACAACACCAACCAAGATTCAATATTCATTGGGCCGAAAATATTCCAGATCTAACACCTGATTACTCTAATTTGAATAAGAATAGCATAAATAGCTAAGTTAGAAAGAAAGAAGCATGCCTTCCTTCGAAATCCTCCACAATAGTTCTGTATACAACCCTAATACTTGATTTACTAATGTAACGCCATTGTAGCTATAAGTCATTAGTAAAACATGTCGCCTTCACCTACCATCATTGGCATTGAGAAATAACTAATGAAAAATGTTGGAGAGTGATGGTGAGTGACATGTATGACCAATATGGAGTTAATGATGAACAATACTCACCAGCCTTAAACTAGTGGAAACTAAGGGAGAGTGAAGTGGAAGAAGAGGGGTAGGAAGGTTAGGGATGGTTAAGTAAAGAACAAAAATGAAGGTTTTGGATGAATTTAAGTAAATATGAAATCAAGGTTTGAGAATTTGATTTTTGAGACTAAATTATGAGACCATCTTGTGTTTAGTTTCTAATAAGAAATCAAATGCAGCAACTGATTTTTAATTAAAAATGGAATTAACATTTCATTTCTAATTAGAAATTAAATGGAAATGTTAGTTTCTAAATTATAAATCACCATTTTGGTAGTTTCTAAATTATAAATCACCATTTTGGAATTCAAATTTAGTTGGTAATTATCATTTTAGAAATCGAATTTCAATTAGTTTCTAGTTTTGGTTTTTAATAGGCACTCTCTTGTAGTGCTTAGTCCATAATTTCAAAGCCATGCCTTTGGTGGGAGCTAAGAAAATCTCAATCAAATCCCTATAATCTCTAATCATTTGATTAAGCCTCCCATTTGTTAGATTCAATGCCTTCACTTGTAAAGATAGAAGTTTCATTAGAGTATCAGTTGCCTTGCTTTACGTTTCACTAAACTTCTTTTCTTTCTTTAGCTCATTAGCACCCTAGTTGGCACTGGTGAAAAAGGCAAACACCAGTTGTACAACTTTATTTGTTGAGTTACCATAGGATGCATGACAGTTTGTCTTATTCAATAACAACTTTTGTTCGTTTTGTCATAACGTGATTATCTAGCATGTGTAGTCTTTTCTCTCAAAGGTGTTCTTTTTCCATTGTTAAAAGGAAGATTGAGGTTTTGAAGCATAAGGAGTATTTGTGTATGTGTGTGTAAGAGTGTGTGTATGTGTGTGTGTGTGTGTGTGTGTGTGTGTGTGTGTGTGTGAGAGAGAGAGAGAGAGAGAGAGAGAGAGAGAGAGAGAGAGAGAGAATGAGAGAGAGACATAAACAGAGATAGAGAAATGGTAGATGTAGAAAGAGATCCTTAAAGTGGATGATAAATGATGCCTATAACTCATCTACTGATGAGGTAACCTTCTATTTTAGTTGTGCAGTTTAATGTAAGTCATGTTATGCAAAATCTCAAATGAACCAGATTTTGAAAAGTTTAACCATTTGGATTTTGAAATCTAAAATTTTCATAAAAATGACAATTGTTAAGATCCTATGTTGCTCAAAAGGCCAAGCTTAATGCTAGTCATTAATTGGCTTAGGCTTATCGTATTAGTGCCTATTTTCAAGGCATTGATCAAACATCAGGGTCTAAGGACCCTGAAACCAACGTTACCTCAAAAACTTTAATGGTCTTTGTTTGATCATGCAATTCCAACCTTTGATGATAGTCATCTTCTATTGTATACACTAGACGAACCTTGTTAGACCTAAGAAAGAGCTCTCTCCTAATTCATGCACTTAGGTTAATCAGTCTAAATGACAAATGAGTATTGATCACATGATACAAACCATATTACCTCTTCTATCAATGAAGTAATTGATGACAGGAAAAAGATCCAACCAAGAACATGTGATCTGTATCTATATCCATATAAAGAATTGGTAATTTACTAACAATCTTTAACATTGATATAGGCACAAATAAGTTATTATAAGTGTTACACCAAAGTTAGCATGATAATGTCCATCAACTTCGAGGCATGAATTAATAGGTTTACATGGCATGTGGTCCATCAAAATAAGTATTGAGGATAGCAAGCGATAAGATAACTTTTACAAAAATTGGTGGTACTATCACATTTGTATAACAATTATCCATCCATACTATTCATAATATTGATGAGCTTGACGAACATAATACTTTTTGATCAATCAAGGTGACCTTGAGGAATCATTATTCTGAGGCATAGTAGCATGACATCCTAAGCATGAAATCAAAATTAGAAAATAATTTTGTAGGCACTAAATTTGGCAATACATAGCCATTCAATTGATCCTATATCATAGTTTGATGATGCAAATCTAGGTTAGTGTCAGACACTTTGACTGTTAGTAGTTAAAGTCTTTAGTGAGAATGAGTGGGGTTTGTCTAGGGGTAGCAATGGTGCAGTTACGGGGTGGGTTTAGCAATACCCTCACCCATACCCATTTTAAAAATTAATACCCATATCCATACCTAAACTCATTGGGTCTTGTAAAGTTATACCCATACCCATGCCTACTAGGTATTGTGTGTATAGGGGTTTTATTCGGGTGCATATAGATAAAAAAAGCCTATTTTGTGCTCATATTCGACGTCAAGTAGTTAATATGTCATATTAACACCAAGCTTTTAACAACATATCATTTCGCATCGAATACAACTAAAAATTTGCCAATAAAAGGAATAAATTAGCACTTGACAATTATAGTTTCTAACAAAATGTCTCACGGAAGTCTTGAATACCATACAACTCAAAGCAAGTAGTAAAATATCTAAGTATAAGCAACAAATTAGAACTTTAAACAAATGGCACAAGTTTTACATACGGTAGATATGGGGCATATATGGTGTGGGTATTGATAAAAAGGGTATGGGGTAGGTAAAACCTATGCCCATACCCATACCCATACCTATTTTAGCAATTCCATCCCAATACCCATATTTTTTCCCATTTTCACCACCTATATCCATACCCATTGGGGCAAGTTTTATGCAGTTCCAGGTGAGTACGGGTTTTTTTACCAGCCCTAGTTGTCTATCGAGGCTAGATACATATCAATTGAATAATTAACATTTGAGCATGCACCAATGTTTCTAACCAAGTTTTAGGGACTTTAAAACTAGGTGTTTCAAGGCTTTGAACTAATATGAGGGTAAGCATTGTAGGTGTGACTCTGAACTTTACATTGAGTACATGGCTCTGAGATGGTTGAAAATTCAACAAGTGGCCATCCATGGGACATATAACCACATCAGGCATACATCCTTTATGAATAAAGGTTCAACACAGATCAAACAACACACACACGTACTAAAAAACCAAATCTAAAGGTTCTTATCATCATTCTAACAAGAAATATTTCACAAGGTTAGAAAAATCCAATCCTGTTAGTGAGATAATCATAAGAGTGAGTACATGAGATTACATACAAAAGTGAATGTATGTCAGAGTAAATATGCATATGGCATATGTGTGCATGTGCATGTATGTAAGCATATGTGCACGTTCATTTGGATGTGTGTGTGTGTGTTTAGAATTTGTTTTTCGAGAAATTGATTATATAGAAACATAAGGAAAAAACATCTTATTTTTTGAGTGAAATGTAAAATTAGACAAAGGTTTTCCTTACCTTTGTATGTAACTAAATTTTTAATAATCTCATATTCTTGTTTCAATTAGAGTATTTGTTTGAATAGACTTTAAATTGCTTGTGATGTTTTAGATTCCCATTTTATAAATAATAATAATTTACATGGATAGTGTTGAATGAATCTTATATAAGGTTTTGATGATTACAACCCGAATGTGGTAATTATGCTTGACTTGAGTTGAGTGCTAGAATCATATGATAAGACAGATTGCAAACATCCTAGAAATCCGTTCGAAATGCTTGGAGCTATGTGATAAAATTGTATGTTGAAAGTGACAGAAGTTGCAAACACCCTGAAGAACAGGTCAAATAAGCTGAAATCATCAAAGTGGATACATGCGCACATCATCAGCAGAGTACAAGAGTCTTTAGAATCTTAGGGCAAATTACTGGTTATATTTGTCTAGATTCTAGTTAATATGCCAAAGAAGAAGTTGACTTAACACTCATCTCGGAGGAATTATTTAAGCTGACTCAGAACACTGTTCAGACTAATTAAGCAAACAAGTCTGCAATGCTCTGAGGGCCGCGAGTGTAAAAAATTGGTTTTCAAATATTTTCAAGAGTTTTTCTACTGCCAAAATTGCTAATATATTTAGGATTGATTTTCTGATAATATTGTGTTTTAGAAAGAGTACTTTCCTAAATAATATTAGTCTCCTAAAAGATTTTTCAAAAGATTTTATCTTATCTTTAAAAGATATGATTTCTTAAAAAGATAAATTCTTGAAGGATTTAATTCCTTTTAAGATACTGAGTATTTTCAGAGTTATTATAGAAATCAAATCCTTGTTTTTTCATAGGTATATAAGCACTTGCTTCTCATCTCTTCAAGCAAGGTTTTTCAAGGGTTTTCATGATTGATCAAGTGCTAAAATTGCTTTTCTGAGTCTGAATTTTTCTATGAGAAAAACCTTCAAAGTGTGCGCTTAATCGACTCTTCATTATTGGCATAATAGAAGTTGTATGGAACCTTACACTCAGCTTATTTAGAAGCACTCAAGTAAGGTGTTTTTATCTCTTTTCCGTCATCGTGATTAGAGGTTGTCCAAGTTGTTGGACATGGTCTCTTAGGGGATATGTGGATGTTGTGTCCGTGAGTATTTGTCTAAGTTGGACGTAGTCTCTTAGGAGACGGTGGACGTGTTATCTGTGTGAGCTTGTACAAATCTGGAGAGACTTGGATGTGTATTTGTAACTAGAGTCTTGGGGGAGACTAAGTTACGTGTGTGATGTTGTCACGTATGTTACATAGTGTAACAAACTTGGCCCGTGTTAGTGAAAGTGTTTGTTGAAATCCTACTGAGGTAGGTCATGGTTTTTACACCTCCATTGGGCCAGAGGTAGTTTTCACGTAAAAATATTGTGTCTCCTTTATTATTTTCGCAATTACTTTCGCTTCTGTTTCACAGAGAACACGTATTCTAATCAGTTCTCATGAGTGTTCTGAAAGAAGTTTTGTTTCTGTCTCACTGGAACCACGCACTTCAAACTGTTCTCACAGGTGTTTTTGAAACAATTCGAAAAATTGGTAGACACAATTCACCCCCCTCTTGTGTCCTTGTGTGTTTAAATTTAACAATTGGTATCAGAGCAGGATCTCATAAATTAGGCTAACACCTAGAGAGATCCTGTAAGAATGAGTGCACCACAAGGAATCTTAGAAGGTCAATCTGTGACCAGACCTCCATACTTCAATGGACAACACTACAGTTGGTAGGAAAATCGAATGGAGAACTATATCCAACTGAGGATTATGAGTTGTGGATGCTCATTGTGAATGGTCCTTACATTCCAGTGAAAGTCACAACTGATGGAAAGACTGTTCCTAAGGAGCCTAAGGAATTCGACTCAGATGATTTTAGAAAGATGGAGAAAAATGCCAAAGCCAAGAAGCTATTATATTTTGGACTCAGACCTGACGAGTACACTCGCATCTCAGAGTGAATCCGTAATAGAGATATGGAATGCCCTTCAAGTAGCTCATGAAGGAACCACTCAAGTCAAACAATTGAGGATCGAGCTGCTGGTGAGGAAATATGAGTTATTCGAGATGAATAATAAAGAAACAATCATGGACATGTATACTTAATTCACTTATATTACTAATGAGTTAAAATCGTTGGAAAATCTTTTACCACGGAAGAGTTGGTTAGGAAGATCTTATGAATTTTACCTCATTGATGGGAATCAAAGGTCACTGCAATTCAAGAAGCAAAAAAGATGAATGAGATTTCCTTGGATGAGCTTATTGGGAACTTACAAACATATGAACTATGGAGAAACTCTCAGATGAAGGGGGAAGTGAAGAAAGATCGTGGGCTTGCACTAAAGGCAGGGGAAAGTGATAGCTCAGATTTTGATGAAGAAGGAATGGCCATGATTACATGAAAATTCAAGAAATTTTTCAACAAGACCAAAAGCGTATACAAAAAGGGCAACACCAGCAAAGCTAAAAACAGTGACCGAGATCAGTTCTCAGGATGTTTCAAGTGCGAAAGCAAGATCATGTAGTGAAGAATTGCCCCTTGTTGAAGGAAGAACAGAGGTCAGAACAGGTCCGAACCAGAGGCAAAAAAACTCAGTTGACTAATGCTGAAAAACAGTTCACTAAAGCAATGATGACAGCTTGGGGAGACACCTCAAAAGAAGAA
Organism: Carnegiea gigantea; assembly: GCA_029747015.1. Taxonomy (NCBI): domain Eukaryota; kingdom Viridiplantae; phylum Streptophyta; class Magnoliopsida; order Caryophyllales; family Cactaceae; genus Carnegiea; species Carnegiea gigantea. The sequence continues at coordinate 408,487 of JAKOGI010000346.1, read as the reverse complement.
GAAGACTCTCAGGATGAAGAAGAAGCAGTGGCTCTCAGGGTCGAAGTGAATCTAGCTCAAACTCTAATGGTGAAAGTCTCAAAAAGGAGGTACATAATCTTAGCAAGAAAAAACTTAAAAAATTAATTTTTTCATTAATAGAGGAATGTGAAGCTCTAACTTCTGAAAATTGCATGCTTAAAAGTACCTGCTCAGATTTAGAAAAGGATGTTAAGAGACTAGAAAGAAAAAGACAAGAACTTAAACATATGAATAAGGCTCTCATGTATGAGAAACATGAAATTAATGAAAAGGCTCTTGCTTTAAGTAAAGAATTAGACACCCTTAAGGACCTAAGTGACAAGAAAGAGGAAGAACTCAACACTAAAATCAGAGAGCTGGAAAGTGAGTCTTCAAAGCTAAAGCTTAATCTAGAATCCCAAATGAATGACAATAAACAGCTTCGAGAATAGGTTCAGAGAGCTGAAACTGACTTTACTGAAAATAGACACTGGAATAGTTCCTCAGAAGCTCTGAATTGGCTTAATACTCAACGTAACCGAAACAGAAAAGGCTTAGGTTTTGTAAATAGACGTGTTACTAAGCCAGTAGACAAGGAGTATGTTGGTTTGCCAGAAAATAAAAATTGTTATCATTATGGAAAAACTGGTCATTATCGGTATGCTTGCTCCTTGAGAAAAAGGGCCATGGAAAGAAACTCATTGTATGTTAAACAAATATGGATTAGAAAAGATGAGTTAAATTCCATGACAAAGAAAAGAATGGGACCCCAGTGGATCTGGCTTCCTAAAACAAACACGTAGTTGTTTTGCAGGCTGAAGTGAGAGGAGGTAACCAACTATGGTTCTTGGATAGTGGTTGCTAGAGACATATGACTAGAGATAGATCAAACTTCCTCTTACTTACAGCCTTTGATGGAGGGAGAGTGGCAATTGCAAACAGCAAGTCGAAAAATTGTCGGTGTAGATAAGATAGGTAAATCACTCTCTCACTCTATTAGTAATGTGTACTTGGTTGATGGTTTACAACATAATTTGCTAAGTGTGTCTCAATTGTGTGATAAAGGTAATCATGTTGGGTTTACTTTAAGTTAATGTTTGAATACCAATATCAAATCTGGAGACGTTATGCTGAGGGGGAAGTGACACAACAATGTTTATAAAACATGTGTTCTTGAACTTCCCCAAAATCATTTGACTAGCCTGAATGTTCTTGATGATGATAATATGCTTTGGCACAAGAGGCTAGGTCATGCTAGTCTTTCCTTACTAAACAAACTTGTGTCTAAAAGTCAAGTTTTTGGCTTACCTTCCATCAAATACAATGATGACAAGGTATGCGATGCTTATGCTAAAGGAAAGTAAACTAGAATTGCATTCAAGTCAAAGAAGTATATTAGTACTTCCCGACCTCTTGAACCACTATATGTTGATTTGTGTGGTCCTATGAGGATCACAAGTAGAGGAGGGAAGAGGCATGTATTATTTGATGAAACTAATTCCTTGATTGAGAATGATGTATAGGATGAAGATTTTGATCTTGGACTTGCAAGAAAAGACAATGGTAAGATGCTTGAAAATGAACCACTTAAGGAAAGTGGGCAGGAAGTAGACCAATCAGGGGGAAGCCTGGCTGACCCTGATATGGATCGAAACCAGCCCACTCAATCCCAGACTTCTCTAACTGAATTGGGAACAGGCTTCCGACCTGATCTCACACCTATTCCTGCACATAGCCGGGAGAAATTGAAAAGCGAATCTATGGATCTTTTCACTTCACGACCCTAGAAACACCAAAGCTCACACCCCCTTAACCAAATTAATTCTGATATTAATACAGGGGTGCAGACCAGATCTAAGCTCAGAAAGCTTTGTGCTTTTTATGTCTTTTTATCTCATATTGAGCCTAAGAATATTCATGAAGCTCTTGCAGATTCTGACTGGGTTATAGCCATGCAAGAAGAGCTTCATCAGTTTGAAAGGAACAAGGTTTGGCACCCTGAACCACAGCATGAGGATAGAACAATTATTCGAACCAAGTGAGAGTTCAAAAATAAGTTGGATGAGTTGGGAACAGTCACTAGGAACAAGGCCAGGCTGGTGGTCTAACGTTACAATCAAGAAGGGGTTGACTATGAAGAAACGTTTGTACCTATTGCAAGGTATGGCTACTTCCTTGGGCCTTATTTGGTCTCTTGGTCTACAAAGAAACAGCACTCAGTTGCCATGCCCACAGTAGAAGCTGAGTATGTAGCGGCTGCTTCTTGTTGTGCTCAATTGTTGTGAATACGACAACAACTCAAGGATTTTGGTGTTGACATGGGTTGCATTCCCATATTTTGTGACAATATAAGTGCAATTAACATTGCCAAAAATCCTTGTGAGCATAAAAGGACTAAGTATGTTGATGTTCGCCATCACTTCTTAAGAGACAATGTTAAAAAGAGCTTAATTTCAATGAATTTTTGTGCCACTAATAAACAAATTGCTGATATTTTTACCAAGGCACTAAGTAGAGATCAATTTGAAAGGAATAAGCTTGAATTGGGTTTGATTAAAAGAGCTTGAGCATGCTTAATTAACCCCCAATGATTAACTAGGTAAGAGTCGTTAGGCGAAATACATTGTTCCAGTGGATGCATTCAATTCTCATGCTTTCACTGGCATATGTGTGGAAAGTAACATGCTGACACTCATTGAGGTCTAATGATATTGCCCTTAGTGTCCTGAGACACCAAACTATTAACAATAAGAACAAGCTCCAGGAACAGACCTGACAACTATTTGTATCATGTGCTGACCAAGTAGCAATGTTAAAAGATTGTTGGAAACTGAAATTTACTTTTCATTACACCTAACCTATAATTTATACCCTACCTAGTGTGTAATGAAGAGTTGTATGCAAAACATTCTCTCTCTTCAAGAAGGACCGAAATAACCTTCCTCATATACTTTCACTTTCTCTCTCCAAAACCCGTCTGTCCTTCCCTCTTCCCCCATAAAGAACCCGATTTCCCTCTCCTTCCTTAAACCCACTTAAACCCCAACTCCAAATTCTCCTAAATCCTCCCAAATCCTCACCATAGCAAGAACTCATGGCGGTCAAGAATCCTCTAAGTGCAAGACTTCTTACCCAAGGTCACTACGGGACCAATTATCAAGGAAAACGGGAGGAAATTGGAGGAATTTTGAGGAAGAATCAGTGGCACCATTGCCACAAGCATCCTCAATTGGTATGGAAAATACTCCCTCACTTTCTTTTTCATTAATTCCTCTATTGTTGGGTTCTTAAATAGCTTAGAGCTAAAGACAGTTGATTTGGACCCTGATATGGTACCCTTAATGTACCCAGTTATTGGTTAGGAGTTAATGGTATATGACTCGGTTGTGGCTGAGTCTAGATTAAGGGGGAATGAAGCCAAGTTGGTTAAGGAATCACATGGTTTTTGATCTTGAACGTATGGGTGATGATTTTATCGTTGAGGATGCTAAAGATAGTGATGAGGATGAACGGGTTGCTCTAAAACAAGTATCCGAACTGGTTGAAGAGTCTGATGAACCAAAGAAAAGGAAAGTCAGGAAGAAAATGACACTTGTTGAGAGATATGAAGAATTTCCTCTAGAAATCTATGGTTCGGGGGAAGGCAGTTAAGGTGTCATACTTTCAAGAACAGGGACTTGGGGTGTTTGTAGAGACGTTAGAAGCCCAGGGATGGTTAGAATTGTTCACAGATCCTAAGAGAGGATGTTTGGTCCTAGATTTAGCTAAGTTCTATACAAACTGTGTTGTCACCAATGGAGTGGTGCCAAGTATAATTAATGGTCATAAAGTGCGATTTGATGCTAAGAAGTTGGGTGAGTTACTTGGGGTGTCTTCTGAAGGTTTTGATGTGTATGTGAGAGAGGACAAGAGCATCTTAGGTGAAGAACGGTTGTTGGTGCTGACCCAAACACTAGCCAAAAGCCTCATCTGATTGTGTCCCAGTCTGTGAGAAAGGGGGAAATGATACCCTTGCATTAGTTGTTGTTTTGTTTTGTGATTACAAATGCCGTTCCCTGAGGTCAGAGACGTAACCTTGCTGATCGCATGGCTATGTGCTACACTAATTTGTTAGATAGGAGTGAGCAAATTAACTTGCCTGCAATCATGATTAGCCATATTAGGAGAATTGCCAACACAACCAAGGTTCATGAAATAGGGTATTGGTTTTTACTGACGTCAGTGTTTGAGAAACTTGGGATTCCATTGCGGAAGAGAGTAAGCCTTCATGTTAGTGATGAGATTGGCAATAGTACATTGACTGGGTGTGGGTTCAAGATTATAACAGGTGGCAGTGCACCTTCAGAACAGGGGTTCCAAACACCTCTTGGCCTTGTTCCCAGTGATGCCTCCATATCCAGTGGTCCTATCATTGCCACTCTATTGCAAGATCCGATCACTTTAAAGGAGGAGATAGCTGAAGTGAAGCAAGCGCTTACAGAGGAAAAGGCTCTTAATCACGAGGATCTACTGAGTGCCTTTCTTGCCCTCACAGTCCAAATTTCCTCCTCTACCTTCCTCTACCTGAACCTATTCCTTCCCATGTTTCCAACACTATTTTTCAAACACTTGGTTATGCATGTGCCTACTAACGGTTTATGGCAGTTTTTGGATAGTATCTGCATTTATGCTATAACTTCACCTGTTGTATGTGTTACCTATTTGTACATGATTCGGATGGCCAATATCATTACTGTACCATATACTTGAGTGTATCGCAGTCATTTCCCTAATTACCCATGGTGGTGGGTGCATCCCTACTGAATTTATGCAGATGGATCCCTCGACCTTTTCGATGATGTCAAAAGGGGGAAGATAAGTATGACCATGCTTTGGTTGGTCTGCCTGTTTTAAGCTGCCTTCCTATTCTTGTTATTCTCTCTTATGTGAATTGGCTTCTTAAACTAAGTTTGCCACTAATGTTTTTGCCCTTTACTATGTCTCACCTTTGATGGTCATTTGGTTTGTCATCATTAAAAAGGGGGAATTTGTTGAATTAATCTTATATAAGGTTTTGATGATTGCAACCTAAATGTGCTAATTATGCTTGGTTTGAGTTGAGTGCTAGAATCATGTGATAAGACAGATTGCAAACATTCTGGGGATCAGTTCGAAATGCTTGAAGCTATGTGATAAAATTGTATGTTGAAAGCGATAGAAGTTGCAAACACCCTGAAGAACAGGTCGAAGAAGCTGAAATCATCAAAGTAGATACAAGCGCACATCATCAGTAGAGTACAAAAGTCTTTAGAATCTTAGAGCTAATTACTGGTTATATTTGCCTAGATTCTAGTTAATATCCAAAGAAGAACTTGACTTAACAATCACCTTGAAGGAATTATTTAAGTTGACTCAGAACACTGCTCAGAACAATTGAGCAAATAGGTCTGCAGTGCTCTGAGGGCAGCGAGTGTAAAAAATCGATTTTCAAATATTTTCAAGAGTTTTCCTACTGCCAAAATTCCTAATATATTTAGGTTTGATTTTCTGAAAATATTGTATTTTAGAAAGAGTACTTTCCTAAATAATATTAGTCTCTTAAAAGATTTTATCTTATCCTCAAAAGATTTTATCTTCAAGCAAGGTTTTTCAAGGGCTTTCACGATTGATCAAGTGCTAAAATTGCTTTTCTGAGTCTGAATTTTTCTGTGAGAAAAACTTTCAAAGTGTGAGCTTAATCGACTCTTCATTATTGGCATAATAGAAGTTGTATGGTACCTTACACTCAGCTTATTTAGAAGCATTCAAGTAAGGTGTTTTTATCTCTTTTCCGTCATCGTGATTAGAGGTTGTCCAAGTTGTTGGAGTGGTTTCTTAGGGGACATATGGACATTGTATCCATGGGCATTTGTCCAAGTTGGACGTGGTCTCTTAGGATACGGTGGACTTGTTGTCCGTGTGAGCTTGTCCGAGTCTTAAGAGACCTTAGATGTGTGTTTGTAACTAGAGTCTTAGGGGAGACTAAGTTACGTGTGTAACGTTGTCACGTGTGTTATATAGTGCAACGAACTTGGCCCGTGTTAGTAAAAGTGTTTGTTGAAATCCTACTGAGGTAGGTCCTAGCTTTTACACCTCCATTGGGCCAGAGGTAGTTTTCCACGTAAAAATATTGTGTCTCCTTTACTATTTCTGCAATTACTTTCGCTTCTGTTTCACAGAGAACATGTATTCCAATCAGTTCTCACCAGTGTTTTGAAAGAAGTTTTGTTTCTGTCTCACAGGAACCACGCAATTCAAACTGTTCTCATGAGTATTTTTGAAACAATTCGAAAAATTGGTAGACATAATTCACCCCCCTCTTGTGTCCTTATGTGCTTAAGTTTAACAAATAGACTTTTGATAAACTTAAAATTGATTCACAACTGTAGAGAATATCACTTCTCTTATTTGTGTGTTCTATACTAAGCCACACAAACCATTTGCCCACCACTCACTCAAAGACGATGACGCATTTTTACCAGTCACAGCCTTCGATGAATGTTTCCTTCTCCCTTTCAATTGTAATTTCTCTTTTATGCTTTTAGTTTTACTTTTGTGTGTATGTGCTTTGGTGTTTTTATGGTTTTTAGTATCATCTTGCTACTGTCTTATTGTATAATTAGGAGGGGTTCCCTTTCGATCCCATTTCTTTCTCCGGTGCTTGTGTAGTAATTTTGATCAGGCTCCCTACTATTATGGGTTCCACCACATATCCCTTATTAGATAATTTCAATAAATCCCAGATCAACAAAGAAATCAATGAAGACATGGGAAATTTCCTTATGGATATGATGACTCCAGGATTGCACTATCTACATCAAAATCTTTGAAAGAGGAAGGTTAAAAAACAAGGATTACCACAAGCTATTACAAGGTATGATAAGTCTCTTCAGTTCCTTTGTGTTGTTGCTCCATCAAATAAGGAGGACAACAATACTTTAAGGAACTTGCTATGTATCTTAACCTTAACCTTGTTGTGCATTGGTTGAAGTTATGTGTTGATTATTCTAATGTAAAAACTCAGTTTAGAAGAGCCAAAGCTCTTTTAAAATTTAGCTTGGTAGAGGAAGCTTATAGAGAGCTTCTTGTTGTATGAAATTTGATCCAAAAATGATGAGCTAAGGAAGGAATTAGACAAAATTGACAGAATGTGCAACTCATCTGATTGAGATGGTTAATCAAACTAGGATAAGGTTGTCTGTGACCGACCCACTTATAATTTGATGAACTCTCTTAGCCAACTTGCCTTTGACTATTTGAGTCTAGGACTCTCATTATCTCCCAATAGCCTTTCTGTAAAATTGGACAATCTTGATCCTTCAGACGATGTTCCACGGCCTATGGATGCTTCAACAAAGATCATTAACAGGAAAAGTGTAATAGCCTTGTCAAATTTACCTCCTAGCTTCACAGCATAAGTGCCCGCTTGTCATGTTGAGAAATTTTAGTTAAGTTTAATTACTACATTATATTATTTTCACTTTATAATTGAATGTGTTAATTAAAGCGAGACCCTTTAAATGATTTGCTTAAATGCTCAGTGAAATTGATTCGATCAACATATTTGCTTAACACCTTGCTAAGCATTAAGATCAGTACGTGCCCGAAACCACCTAGCACCCAACTACCCAAGTAGCCTAACCTATCTCCTCTTTTGGTGAATTCGAGAGAAAAAAAGGAAAAAGAAATGTCATAAGGGGGGCCGATGATGTCTCAACTCTCGAGTAAGGGGCAGAAGCCCCAAATTTCACTGTTACTTCCCCCCATCCTAAAGAGAGAGAAAGAGAGAACGGGCGAGCAAGTGAGATGAGCAAAGCAGCAGTGGAGCAATCAGTTGCTATTGCTAGGTCGTGAAATCCTTCTCCTTATAGTTGTAAACAAGAGGGGCGATCAGAAGATGTGACAAAATCAATGGAAGAAAAAGAAGAAGTTGAAAGTAGAGGAAGGAAGAAAGCCAGCAGCACTAGGAGGAAGGAGTAGCCAAGAAGTGGTAGGGAAGGAATAGCAGCAGATACAGTAGAGGATTAGTAGAGGTAGGGTAGGAACAAGAAAGTACAAGGGCATGAGAAAAAGCCAATATAAATATGACCAAACCAACCCTAAAATGAGTCCAAAAGCTTGAAATTAAGGTGGGTAAGTCTCTATTCCTCAGTTCTAATTTTAAATCATATGAAATGTAGCCATGAAGTTTAGCTAGTCATGGCAAAATTAGGGTTTGGAGCATATAGTCGAAATTTGATTGAGGAAAAAGAGTTGGAATGGATTTATGCTGGAATTGAGATGAACTGGTAATCGTTTGAATGTTTTTTGGCACTCGAGGTTAATTTGGGGCAGTGTTACATGTGGGAGATAGGGATTCAAATTGGTGAGCTATTATTAAATGTTGTTGCTTCTAGTTTGCTGTGGTAATGATTCTAGTGCACCCACTTGGATTAGTCTAGTTGCGGAACCATGAAAACAACTTACTAATGAATTAGAATAATAGCCTTGGGACTTGGTGACAAATTTCACCATGTGCACATGCTTGACTATGAGAGGGTGGAAAGGGGAAGGGGTTACTGCTGGTTTAGCAGTTTGATCCATCACTAGATTGGAGCAGTGAACTCAGCAATAGTTCGACTCCTAATTTAGTTCTGCTCCTTCGATGTTATTTATGTGAGGAAATTCACTACCAGATATTTGCTTCGTATGGAAATCATAGTTAGGGGACCATGTTCTTAGAATATACTTAAAAAGGTTAATATTCTGTGGAAATTAATTTAAGGGGACAGTTCACTGTGTTTACTTTACATCTTAGGCCTAAACTTTTCATATTTGCATTTTTAACCCCAATCATTAAAAACAGACTTTAGAAATTTTTTATTTTGTATATATGTAATTTTTCTTATAAGTACTAATCTAGGCCCTCTTTCATTTGATATTAGAGCCACTTGATAAAAAATAATTAATATTATTAAGCTAATTAATACTTAATTAAGCTAATTAACTGTGTTTAATGCTAGAATCATCACAAACTTGTCATGCTCCTAATTATTCACATATTGTTCATTCACTAGAAGGAATCATTTCAGTAACACCTCAATTAAACTATATCATTAATATAGTTTTAGAATTAAAAGCTGAATTAGCGAAAATTAAGATTGAAGTTAAGGAGATTAAGAAGCAACTATCTATAATTCATTTTTCTTTAGTTAACGAAATCAGACATAGTAGAAAATCGACTTTAAGTATTAGTACTCCCTTTCAGCGTAAATACCTTTTTCGAAATCCAAGAAACAAAAATCCATTTTCTTTCGATGATATAAAAATTCAAAAAAAAGTAAGAAAAACATCAGCTGAAAAATCATCTGGAAAAGCAGAAAAAGAAGAAAAGGATGGAGTATAAGCAGCATAATCTTGATGAACTATAAGATATGTTTGACAAAGCATAAAATCCAAAAGATTTAAAGAAAATGATTGCACACAATTATTGATAAACGGGACATATTAGCTGATGGTAATGAAAAGACAATTAATATCTAGTTAGAAGAAGAAATATATCAGTAGATGAACCTAATTAAGCACGAAGATCTTAATGTGGTACATTTAGAAGAAATTAGAAAGAAGATGGATAAAAGAAAATCATAAAATGGTATTTAACGGCAAGATTAACGAGATTGGAGAAGAACTTAACACAGATGAAGTTGAGTCCAATCTAGTTGGCAATGTAGTTCCTAAACCTGAGGAATTCGGTGAACCTTCTAGAAGAAATACCTATTTTATGAGGCCTACGTACATTTCAGTAGGATGTACAATGAAGTTTTCTTTTTGATTTATCCCCAGGAAAACTACAATATTTGAAGAAATTGGCTTTATTCCAATTAGCTAAACTAGATATATCTTAAACATCAATATAGCTCATAATTGAGAAAAATATTTGAGTACTGGAAAAGAGGAATGAATAGTATCCTAAATTTAATGGTCACATGGACTGCAGGAAATTTCTTGAATTACATTAAGCATAGTTTTTCTGGCACTGTAGCTAACTGGTATGATTCATTAAATGAAGCTGATAAAGATGTATTAAAAATGATGGAAACACCAGCAGCAATGTCCAAACATTTATGCAAGGAAATCAAAACTGAGTTTATAGGAGCTAAACTTAATTCTTTAAAAAAAAAAAAGAGAATGGCAAAGAAAGATTAATAATATAGAGTTATGGGATATAAGGTATCTAGAGAATTATATTACTAAATTTAGTCAATATTATTAAAAAATTAAGCATAATGAAACTAATCTTGGTATGTTCTATGATAAATTACCATAGCCGACAAATTCCATAATTGGTGAAAAATACATTGCATGAATTGAAAGAGCATACGTCATTGATACTCTTGGTTAAAAAATCTCTTATTTAAGAAAATTGGTCAATGATCAATGTCTTGATCTCCAAAAGAAAAGGAAAATTAAGAAGCAATTTCTAGCTTGTTGGGATTCACCTCACCAATAGAGAAACGAACTTGAAAAGAGAAGGAAAAAAAATTATAAGAAAAGGAGCTTCAATAAGGAAAGGGAAGAGATATATAGAAGAAAAATATTATACTAAACTAAGTCTTAAAAAATGAAGATTTTTAGAAAAGCAGCTTACTGTCCTGTAAGGAAAAACAACTACAAACGCTGGGCATATAGAGAAGTAGGACATTATGCTAATGAATGCAAAAATAGGAAGAATTAAAAGCTAATTAAAACTCTAGGAAGACTAGATTACTTTGAGCTAAGTGAGGAAGAGGCACTAGACCTGATTCTAAATAACAACAAAAGAATTGTTGAGGCTGTCCTAGAAGACAAATATGAAGAAAGTAATTATGAAGAGACCAATCATATGGTGAAAAGTAACTCGATTAGTTTTGGTGATCTTCAAGGAGAAGAGTTGGTTATAGATAATAAGAATGAAGAAGTCAAAGGAGATTGGGTTGTATGCATAATTTTGAAACACATGATCTATAAAATGTCCATCATTCAATTAAAAAGTAAATACATATGTGAAATGACGGAAGGAGATCTAGAAATCAAAGACTATGAGTATAATACGGGAGAAGTTCATCTCATTGATTGGAAAGTATCCCCAAGCACAATAAAGATAGAAAATATAGGCATATCCATGTTGGAAGCGTCCAGGTTCAAATTGCTCCATTATAATATTATGGCAAAGATATTGATCTTTATACTTTGCTCTGTGATATCAGACGTACCAAATTTAGTAATCAATTATTGCAGGGATTAAAACCAATTTATATAATGGATTGGTGGGATTCAATTTTTGACCTGGATATTATGTGATTCTAAGAGGTAAATTGCTTCTATAAAAAAAAAAGAGATAAATTTGCTAAAAACATTCTATCCCTTAAGATAAAAACAGTTAGGACGAACATGAAAAGAGGTGGATATCCATTAAGGATATTTTGAAAAATTATCTACAAATTAAGTAATACTATAGATCCAAGAACTAAGGTAACAATGACCGAGACAAAAACAATGCAAAAGATTCAAATGATAAAATCCAATCCACAGGAGATAAAAATCGATAGATGTTGGATTGCTAGCTTTGCTAATCCCACAAAAATCTATAAGAAAAATGAGATAAAAATTGATGAAAATGGTAAGATTACCATTAAACTCCAATTGTTAAGAAGCATGGGTACAAGATCAGAACGGGATAAAGGGTCTTCATCAACTAAAGAAGAACTTAAAGTAGATGATACAATTAGTGTGACCAGTGAAATGACTAGAATGAGTTTTGAACCCACACGACATAGTGTAGATCGAAGTATGAGTCTAGATAGAAAATTCATTGAGTATAAAATAAGAGCTATTAGTGAACCAATCTACAAAGATGAATTTATCGAACATGTGACTATGGAGATATGCTATGAAGTTACTAATACAAATCCTAATAGCAGCCATATTAATGCAAATCCTAATAGCATCTATATCCCAATAAATATATATTTAGAGGAATATAATAAATACGAATTGTGTGCTTATATAGATAGTGGCTGTTCTGTATGCTTTGGAAAAAGAGCATTGTTTACAGAATTTATGTGAAAAAATGCCAAGGCTCCATAACAAGTAAGGATAGCAGATAGTAGCATTATGAGCCATAATGAGGCAATAGGCACTACAAAAAACCGGTCATATTGCGACGAAAAATCAGCGATGAAAACAATTTTCGTCCCAAAATAAATTCTGCGATGAATTAGTCTTTCCTAGATACGAAATACATAGGCGTCTATATTAGAGATGAAACCGGAGATGAATGTTTAAATTCGTCTCCATCAGAGACGAAATTACGAGACGAACAGGGGTTTTCATCTCTAATAGAGATGATTTTAAATAATCGTAGTACATTCGTCGCAAGCTGATGACAATATACTCACGCGGTGTATTTCATTTCACGCTCGGCCTGGTTTCCTTCCGTCTTCTCTCTTTCTGGCAAAAACGAAGCGCCATGGATGGCCGAGATTTGCAGTGCCTGGGTGGGAAATTGAGGAGGTAAGTGTATGCAATTGTGGTGCTTCTCTATCTGGTTCTCTCTTTCTCTCTCTAATTTGTGCCCTTTTGTGTGTTCTGGTTGATATGTTGCAATTGTGGGTTCTAGGTCATCAACAAAAACGTAGCGCCATTAACGGCCAAGATCTGCTGTGCTTGGGTAGGAAATTGAGGAGGTAAGCGTATGAAATTCTGGTGCTTCTCTGTCTGGTTCTCTCTTTCTCTCTCTGATTTGTGCCCGTCTGTTTGATCTTGTTGATTTGTAGCAGTTGTGGGTTGTAGGTCATCAACAAAACCATCAGACCTGTTTCTTCATTTCCTCATCTTTCTTTGGTGAAATCAGTAAGGTAAGCGTCTGAAACTTGAGTGGGCAATTGAGGATTCTGCTATTCTGTCATGTGTTCATTCATCTTTCATTGAATCAACCCTCAATTATGTATGGGTAATTATGGGAATTATGGGAATTTCAAATAATAGGTGTGAATGTTGGCCTTTTGGGTTGTTCAATTTATGGGCTTTGAGCCAATTTAGGGTTTTGTTTTGTATTTGAAGTTTGGTATTATTCGGTGTTACAATGTGTAATGTACTTGAAATGACATGGAAACTGATTACATTCAAGGATATTTTGGATGTACGATATATCAAACAAAAAGGTTTACATAAGAAGGTTTTACATAAGAAACTAATCTATGACCTTTAGGATACAATAATCCAAACTTTGGGTTGATCAAACTAATATTCTAACCATAAGAAATAGCCACACGCGCTTTAAACATTGATGATATTTATTTTCAATGGTATAAGGTCATTTTAGATTGTATTTTTAGGCAATTTAAAATGATATTACATTTAAACAACACAAACATATGAATTTCAAAGTGCCTATATTAATTTTGAAGTTCAATTTGTCAAAATAATACAATCTAAAATTACCCTTAGTACTACTAAACTTAATCCTCTCAAAGTTTCCACCACCCCCAAAGTTCATATTAGTGTATTCCAAAAATTGTTTTAGGGTAGTAGTGAAAAGACTATGTGACTCTTGGGTGTGGCAGACAAATTGATACAATTGTGTAGGCAAGTATGCATGTACACTTTTTCCTTTCAAAATATGTACATGGTTTTGTGCCTTATAAACAAATAGTGAGATCGTAGTGGTAAAGGCATAGATTGGCTTTAACATTATGAGATTCAATCTACAGCAAAAGATTAGTATCTATTGATGAATGCTCTGAATACATTGCGCATTGCCCAAGATCTTATGTGAGCATCCTTTCAATTGAGATGATGATCTAGCCACATCATACCTCACTTGGTTGTCCAAGCTAGTACCAAAATATATTGTGTTCTATTCAGGATCAAGATATTTGATCAAACTAGCTAAATTCTGGATACATAATAGCATAATGTCATTATGAACACTATCACATTTGTTGTTCAAGTTTCTACGCATCCATATGGTCAACTAAAGTTTGACTTCATTTGTCCTGTTATGTTGACTAGTCATCTCAAGTACAATAGCAAAAATGGAATAAATAATTTTGATTCAGATTCTTAGTTTTGCTATAGATTGGATGGATTAATTCAATCTAACATTGAAAGTACTTATATTATCCAATATTTTATAGTCACGTTTAGTTTTTACACTATCACTAAAAGGATTAAGTTCTTTAGTACACATTTTATATTTTATGCTCATGGACAACCACATAAAGTTTTAACATTTAAACATCTGTGCATTAGTGTGAGGACAAACTAGTACAATAACACGGTTAAGAAAATATATACTTTTGAAAATAACATAATTATGCAAATACATCAAATTGAAAATATATAATCCTATAATACTTTGAAGTAAAAGAATGTACCACAACGATAAACTCAAACCTAATCACTTAGAAATAAAAACACATAATTTAGGTAATGATGAAAATGACATTAAATAAAATGAAAATATATGATCGAAAAGTACATAAATTTGTGTTACATATAAATCAAGAGGGATGGCTTATAGTGTATAAGTTTCATTTTAACAATTATGCCCTTACTAATAAATTTAAAATTCATTGCACCTCACATCCACTTACATTTAACCTTTTTTTTCTAGGGGAAAATAAAAAGCTATTTGTTATGCAACCATTTTCCATTATATCTTTGCACAATCTCCACTGTACATATGTGGGTGGTGGTTTCATTGTGCTTCGTAAGCAACTCCATTGATCTTGAGATTCTTTTTCTCATCCATAACTTAGCCCTTGGGCAATGAAATTAAAATCTACTTATGTAACCTCAATTATGTGTGAGCCAATTTATGATTGATTGTAGATATAGATTTGTCCAAGGCCCCAAACATCATAACCTCGATTTTCTATTGTACAATAATTGTCTTAGCTATGTTTTGGTAATCAGTTCAACTTGATTGAGTTTGTGTTTAATTTAGCTTCCCTCTTGTCTATTGATTATGTGAATTATTCAGCATGTGCTTTGTATTGATTTATGCTTCACCATAAAATCATGTTTTATATGTTTAGTATCATAGCTTTTTGGAAATGGTGGCCTTTTTCAATAAAGCTGTATAAAAAGATATAAAATATAGTTGTGTATAGGTTGATCGGCATTTATGTATCACTATCTCATTTATAACTAAGAACCCGTTCAAAATGTTATGCATATCAAACTTATAGTGGCAAGTTACTCATTATCTTTCAGTCAGTAACTTGCTAATATGAGAAGTTGATATGAATAAGATTTTGAATTGTCTATGTTGGACAGTTTGGGAATCATTAAGTGTATGATTGTATGGTTACAATAGTTCTTGCATAGGCGCTTGAAAGGTTCGGCGGTATTTCCTCATTTGTTGTTCTCTGGGTACGATTTTTTTCGTGAGGCCAAACAAATAGGCTTCCTTTGGAGAATTCGCGCTAGGAGAACTATAGGGAAATGCTGTCGAATTTTTTCTGCGGATATACAAGAGTGTAACCTACACAATCTTGCACTTTGGATTCTTGAATGGGTTTAGGACCACTTACCCTTTAGAAGGAGCTTAGGTCATATCATGTTTATTAGAGCATGTGAATCATATATGGTGTATAAATATGTTAATGATTACTCATTACATGTAATTACTTTTGAGAAAATATGTATACTTAAACAACTATTATTTGGTAAGCAACAAATAGATGGAACAAAGTCGAGTGTGGATGTACCAAAGGCTTGATTCAGATGGATACCTTAGTAAGATCTTCATCGAAAGAGTGGATAAATTCATTGAGTTTGCTACTGCACAAGAGTTGTTTCGAACATGAACAAGATAAAGTGCCCGTGTATTAAGTGTTGGAATGGGCCTTACTTGGATGTGGACATAGTGAAACTCCATTTATATAAGCAAGGGTTTAGGACCAATTATTATAAGTGGGTTTGTCATGGGGAAACATTTGAGGGGTTATCACATCCTAGTAGCTCAATTAATCCGGAGGTTGAAGCAAACCCCATGAGGGATATGGTGTTGGATGCATATGATCCAACTAATGTGATTGAACTAGGGATGGGTAACAAGGAAGAGGAGCCCACTCTAGAGGTTAAAAAATTCATCAAGTTGGTCAAAGCAGCCGAGAAACCTTTATATGAGGGATCTAACATATCCCTTTTGAAGGCTGTTACAAGGCTAACAAACCTTAAATGTGAGTTCAATCTCCCCCATCGAGCTATTGACGGAGTTGCCTCATTAATGAAGGCCATGTGCCCGAATGATAATGAGATGACGGCCAACTTCTACGAAACCAAGAGGTTGCTATCTAGGCCTAAACTTCCACATCATAAAATCCATGTATGGCCCAATGGGTGCATGTTATTTTGGAAGGATGCTGAAGAATTGGAGAAATATATAGCATGTGGTGCAGAGAGGTGGTTTATGAGGAAGACTGTGAGAGGTAAGAAGATTCCGAAGAAAGTGTTAATCTATTTTCCAATTGGCCCAAGATTACAAAGACTATATGCCACGAAAAATGCAGCCGAGCATATGACATGGCATCATGAATACCAACGTATTAATGACTTCATGGAACATCCAAGTGATGGGGAGGCATGGAAGTACTTCGACACTGCATTTCGCGAGTTCTCTTCCGAGCCTCGAAATGTGAGGTTAGGATTATGTGCAGATGGCTTTGCTCCATTTTCGCACTATGGCCAAAGTTGTTCATGTTGGCCAATCACTGTCACACCTTACAATCTACCTCCATAGATCTGTATGAAAAGACAATTCATGTTCGTTAGTCTTCTCATACCTGGCCCAAGAAACCCAAAAGGCAACTTTGATATATATATATATATATATATATATATATATATATATATGCAACCTTTAATTGAGGGGCTACTTCAGTTGTGGGTAGAGGGAATTCTGACTTATGATGTAGTTCAAAAGCAAAATTTTAATATGAAGGTTGTTGTTATTTGAACTATCAGTGACTTCCCTGCATATGGCATGCTGTCCGAGTGGATAACAGCTGGTAGATTGTCATGTCCTTATTGTATGGAGAAAACTAAATCCTTCCGGCTTAAACATGGGAAAAACATTCTTGGTTCGATTGTCATCAATAATTCCTATGTATGGAACATCCATTTCGTAGAAATAAGAGTGCTTTTTTAAGAATAGGGAGGAAAATTCTCCGCCTCCACACAGGCTTACTGGAGATGAAATATGGGAGCCTGTACGATCCTTGCCAAAGGCTTCTGATCATCAGGGTAAAGTCCCCAGCTATAGGGAATCTCATAATTAGTCGAGAAGACGCATATTTTGGGATCCTCCATATTGGAGGAAGTTATTTATTCGCCACAATTTGGATATGATGCATGTTAATAAGAATGTGTTTGAACAAGTGATAAACACAACAATGAATGTCAAAGGCAAATCAAAAGATGACATCAATTCAAGGAAGGACCTAGCTATGCACTGTAAGCGGCGAAAGCTTAATATACAAATTTGTAGCATTGCTGATGTAGGATAGAGGGAGGTAATACCTACAGCTCCATATGTTTTAAGCAAAGAGCAAAGGAAAGTATTATGTGAGTGGATTTGTGCGTTGAAATTCCTGGCTGGATATGCATCCAACTTGAGTAGGCGTGTTGAGCAGACCAATTGGTGGTTACACAATTTGAAAAATCATGATTGTCACGTTTTCATGGAACGACTGTTACCAATTGTAACTAGAGAACTACTGCTAGGCAATGTGTGGAAAGTGTTGATTGAGCTTAGTCAATTTTTTCAGGATACGCGTTTGAAAAAGGTGCATATGAATGATGTGGTTAGGTTGCAAAATAATGTTGCAGAAATACTATGTAAAGTTGAAAGAATATTATCACCTTCATTCTTCAATGTGATGGAACATCTTGTTGTCCATCTTCCATATGAACTTAAAGTTGGTGGGCCTACGTAGTTTAGGTGGATGTATTCTAGTGAAAGGCAATACTTGTCCTGTGAATGTCATGCTTAATCTTCGTTTAACCATACCCCTCAAATGTGTAGGTTATTCTTGTACTTTTTTAGGCATATGGGTGACTTGAAGGGAAAAGTTGGAAACAAAGCTCGTGTAGAAAGCTCCATTTGTAATGCATACCTCATGGAGGAAATCTCATACTTTTGTGCCAACTACTTTGATGAAAGTTTTAGCACAAAGATAAGAGATTGGGGATGAAATGTGACCAGAAGTGATCATATTGAATCCAATCCAAACATCCCGGACTTATTCTCTCACAATGTTGGACACGCACCAAGTGAGGGCATTATTCGTTGTCTCTATGAATGGGAATTTGCCCAATCACATGCATATGTCTTGTCAAATTATGAGACATTGAAGCCTTATGAACGGTACGTTCAATTTTGGCAAGTATTACTCATTATGGACATGAATTGTAAATAATATGTCTTTTGAATATCTTAAAA